>ML776559.1:2826396-2860571 GCA_009831015.1 Picea engelmannii | reverse complement strand
TAGAAAATGTTTCCTATGGGGTGTGGCATGAAATGAAGCCCCTGAATCTACTACCCAAGACTCAGAAATATTATCTATAGAAAGAATCAAAGCATCTTGTAACACATCACCTATTACATTTGCTTCCTGATTTCTCTCCTATTGTCCATCTCTTTGTTTCTTTGGAGCTCTGCAGTCTTTCTTCACATGTCCTTTCTTCCCAAAATTCCAACACTCTATCTTTCCAAGTCTGGATTTGGATTTGCCCTTCCTAGAATTCCCATGGTTCCCTGAGCCCTTTCCTCTATCCTTTTGTCTTCCCCTGTTCTCCATGTTCAACGCATTACCTTATGTCTCACCTGTGTTTTTCCGTCGCATTTCCTCACTAAGGATAACACCAACAACATCATCAAATTTTAAAGTATTTGAACCAGAGATAGAGTTACTTACAGCCATGACCAAGCCATTCCATCTTTCTGGCAATGAGCACAAGATTAGAAGAGCCCTAACCTCATCATCAAAGTCCACTTTTACAGAACTCAATTGATTAGTAACCGTATTAAATTCATTTAAATGATCTGCAACAGACCCACCTTCCGACATCTTCATATTAAATAATCTCTTCATCAGAAATACCTTATTGGACGCCGAGGGTTTTTCATACAATTTGGCCAACGCGTCCATCAAACCCTTCATTGTATTTTCTTTCGAGATATTGAAAGCCACCGACGCTGCCAGGCTCAGCCATATCGTTCCTAGAGCCTTTCTGACAAGAATCTCCCATTCTTCATCCTTCATGGCCACCAGCTTCTTTTCTACTCCGCTCAATGGTAGGAATAGATCCTTCTGATATAAATAATCTTCCATCTGCATCTTCCATAACTGGTAGTTTTGGCCGTTAAATTTCTTGGCCCTAAACTTTCCATCTTCCGACATTGCTCCCACTCGAACCAGGAACCCTCTTTTCCTGTGAGTTACCTTACGCTCTGATACCAGTTGTTAGAAAAACAAGACCGCGGAGCAATAAAATAAAACAAATGCAAAAACAAAACACAGAAGATACACAATACAAGAGAGACACATATTTACGTGGTTCACCCAGTGTGGGCTACATCCACCAGAGAAATTGCCAGGTCCTTTCTTTATTATTATCCAACAAAATGAAGGGATACAACCTACAAAAAAAACCGTTATAACTTCCTCTTATTTCTCTCACAGTCTCCTCTCTCATAATACAATACTCGCCAACATACTTAGCCGCAATACATTTCCCTCATAAAATAGGGTTGCCTTCTAGGGAAAAAAACCCTAACATAATCTCTATCGTTAGATTTGTGACCTTATAATGAATGGTCCAGATTTATAATGAAATTACAATATACTTTTACAAGGCAATTTTTGCTTCGGGGGCCCCCCCGTACCCCGCAGAGGGGGTACCCCTCCTCTGCACTCCCCCACGTGGAAGAGTGTACATACTTCTGGGGTGTAAATACTTCATGGGGTATAAACACGGCTTAAAGTAAAAGACCTCTAAATCAGGAAAATAATCAGGTTCCACAACCAACAGCGTGGTCATTGATCTGGTCATGATCTGTGATATGGGCAACCTTGCTTTTGTTACCACATGTCTCTCTTGGATGGACCCTATTTCCTGTTGCAAATGTAAATGGTTCACGATTACTTCGGGAGTTCAAGCTTCAAGACTTTTCAATGCACAACTCTTACAATCCTATGGAGTATCGTATCTCCGAAGTGAGAGATCTACCTCCACGTGACCTTTTGTTTTGGACGGTCAAGATTCACTTCAGGATTTCAATGCACAACTCTTACAATCCTCCGAAGTGTCGTATCTCCAAAGTGAGATTCACTTCAGGAATTTTCAATGCACAACTCTTACAATCCTCCGAAGTGTCGTATCTCCAAAGTGAGATATCTACCTCCACATGTCCTCAACCTTCAATGGCTCAGATTTACTTCGGGACTTCAAGACTTCTAGACGTTTCGATGGAAATATCCCGAAGTAACTTTCTCTCGGTTGACGTGGCAGACTCTCGTTACTTAGGGACTCTGGGGCTTATGTCTAGTCATTAATCCTTGTGCGACTTTTAAATTCCGACTGTCTGAGATCCGCTAGTATGATCTGCACATGGGATATCCACCGTTAAAAATTGAACCTGCTTGTTTTCTTATATTTCAATCTTGAAATGAACTACTCTGAAAGTTTTATTTTTCTCATGGATTTTCCCCGTGCATACAACATACTTGACTAGCCTGACTTTATCAACCAGAAGAGGAAAATATTGAAGGAAGGTATGAAAAAAAGAGAGAGACTCGACCGAGGTGTAGACACAGGTTTTAACAATAACTATACATGAACCATGATGACTTTATGTCCTAATATTGGCTCCACAGGGGATGGAATGATCCTTGTGAGCTTCCAAGAACAAGCAACTTCATTGTCTTATCCTAGGGCTATGGGGTCAATTATTTAAAAACTAAAAGAAAACTGAAAACTTTAAATCTCGCACACGAGCTTATTTATAAACAAGACCCTACTCTAACTGACTTTACAATGCTCAGGTGAAAACAAACTTCCACCATATCCACCCAAACTGTTTGGTAACATAATTCATCTTTTTACTGCAAATGATCCATAAAATTTAAGGGAAGTATGACAGTAGAATGAAAACATGTTTTGGAACACTGAAAATACCTCCATGTGATGATAAGATGATTAATTTTGCAGGCTCCAATGCTTTTGGAAAGTTCAACTGCATATATAACCCCATAGTGTCACAAAATTTATAATAAGGCATGCTAAACTAGTAAAACGTTACCTCCTTTACTTCATCATTGCTCACATGTTGTTTGATGTTCTCAGCATGTACATGTGGACAAAGGATTGATGCAGGCTTACTAATCCCAGGTGATATCTACACAATTATAAGTGTTGGACATGAGATAAGTTGCACATTTAGCTCTTCCTTTTCTCCTCCATGGCCCTCCCAAGGATCAAATTTGTAATTATCACATACAATAACCATGCTATGAGGTTCCAAAGAAACCATGAGAAAACTCTTCTCTTCATCATCTTCGCTGGGATATTCATCAAAAATTGGTTGTTCTTGGTCAATATTTGAAATAAATTCTTGATCATAAGAAGGGATACCAAAAACATCTGTTTCAAGAACATAAATGTCCTCTGCATTTTCTCCGTAATAGCAACAAACAAAATCTTCCTTCAATTCTGAAAAGATAGGAAAAAACAGAGAGGAATCTTCCCTAGTTTTTTTAACTAACTCATCATTTATCTCAGCTTCATAGTCAAGAGAAATATCTACTAATGTATACACTTTCTCTTCGATGTCAGAATATTCAAAAGAGACATGTTGATATTCATAAACATTTAAAACAATAGATACATCTGATATGGTGTCAGATGATTCTATGTTATTTATATCATAATGAATATCATTCCACACCTCTTGATCTTCATGGAAAATGATTTCTTCCACAATAAATGCTTTATCACAAATCTGGTTTTCGTGACTAGTAGAATCTTTATGAAGCAAATAAAACTCATCACAATAGTTTTCATAAAGATACTTAGCTGAAAAATACTCTTTACAAAACGAATTGAAAGTTGCATGAAAACCTGTCAAAGAGTTGATGCTTGCAATGGGAAGAGATAAACACCAATCCAAGAAATCCCTTCTAATGAATACCTGAAAATCTTAATTTGAACATCTTCATGCACGATATGAATTTGATGAATAAAATCATGAAAATCCAACAAATGTTGAGCTGGTACCTCCCACTCTTATCCTCGAAATTTAGGAAGGCTACTTTCCCATTCGTCTCTACTAGGCACTGGATTAGGGAAACCAACTATCCTTGAAAAATCACAAAAATCATACCTCTGAGCTAAAATATTGTCCATTTAAAACCTGTGGAGTCACCATGGTGAAAGATGAGCAGTCAAAACAATGTGTCCAACTTCATTTCACCATCTAAAATTGGATCTTTCCGTTGTCATTCTCTTGGGGAATATATATTCACTTCCCTCCCCGAAAACAACACCATTAAAGTTAGCACTGAGAGTCACCCTCAGATTGCAATAAGATAAGCCCAATACCCATCAAAATGTAAATGTATTGAAATGGTTTGAGTAGGCAAATAAGCAGGACTTTAAAGAAAGGAAAAGACATCAGATATCATTTCAGATTAGTGATAGAGCACTGGGCTATGGAGCCATAACAATATTTTCATTGAAGTCATGTAAGCTCCCTATCAAACAAATTATTTTCTTAATGATGAAGAGAAGGATAAGAGAATAAAATAAAGAGGAATACTCGCTAAGAAAAGATCCTCCCTGCAAAGAGAATAGACATGTCAAAATAATAAACAATGAAACATGGGCAATATCACAACAGATCCTCTACCACCTTAGGAATCCATAAATCAAATATGTTACACCCAAACAAGAATAAAAATAGAAAGTGTCTGAGTGATAAACAATGAAACATGGGCAAGATGACAACACATCCTTTACCGCATCAGGAATCCATAAATAAAAGATGCTACATCCAAACAAGAAGAAAAATAGAAAGTGTCTAAGTGATAAACGATGAAACATGGGAAAGATGACAACAGATCCTCTACTACCTCAAGAATCCATAAATCAAAGATGATACATCTAGACAAGAAAAAAAAAATAAAAAAAATTGAAACATAGAAGATAGTCTGATGAAACAACTCATATGAATCTTCAATAGCAATACAATTTACAAATACATGCCCCTCCAACTTACAAACTGAAATATACAATCATAAACATTTCTCAAAACTTCCTCTGGTCTTGGGCCGAAAACCCCTCCTCCACTGCATATAATTCATCTGATGTATTTATAGTCAAAACAATAAGCATGTCTTGCTACTTGGGCACTTCTTCTCCAGTTTCGTGTTCCTTCTCTTGTTTGTCTTGTTCCTTCCGTTAGAAGGAAACTCTGGTTAGTATGGGCCTACAGGAAAAGATTCCCTTCATGGTACCTTAGGCTGACATTCTTTTGTATCCACAGCCAGACCCTCCATGCTTTCTAATTACTGAGTGAGTCGAGGTTTCAACCACCACTCCTTTCTTTTATTAACTAAATCCTAGGGATCGAGAAGAGGTTTAATTCATAAGGGGTTACCACGTGTTGCTCTCGAATTTTATGTTATATAAGAACGTGATTGCGGGGCCATCAAAGGAGGTTTATATCCACATTGATTTTGAGACTGCAATTCACCACCTTCTGCCACATAGCCCTTTCGCCATACCACAGTTTCAATTGCGAGATTGCTCAAGAATTTTATCGTTCAAGCATGTTTCATACCCACAATGAAGCGTGGTCGTCGATCTAGTCACGATCTGTGATCTGGGTAGCCATGATTTTTCTACCACACACCGCTCTTGGATGGACCCTATTCCTACTGCAAAGATCAACGATTCACAATTACTTTGGGAGTTCGGGCTTCGGGACTTTTCAATGCACGACTCTTAGAATCCTTCAGAGCGTCGTATCTCCGAAGTGAGATATCTTCCTCCACGTATCCTTTTGTTTTGGATGGACGAGATTCACTTTGAGAGTTCAAGCTTCAGGAATTTTCATTGCATAACTCTTACCGTCCTTCAGAGTGTCATATATCCGAAGGGAGATATTTGCCTCCACGTGTCTTCAACCTTCAATGGCTCAGATTTACTTCGGGACTTCTGGATGTTTGAATGGAAATATCCTGAAGTAACTTTCTCCCAGTTGAGGTGGCAACTTCTCGTTACTTCGGGACTCTAGGGATTCTGTCTAGTCGTTAATCCTTGGACGACTTTTAAATTCCGACTGTCCGAGATCTGCTAGTCTGAACTGCACATGGGATCTCCACCATTGAAAATTGAACCTGCTTCTTTACTTGTATTTCAATATCGAAATGGACTGCTCTGAAATCTTTGTTTTTCTTATGGATTTTCCCCACGCATACAACATACTTGACCAACCTGAATTTATCAACCAGAAGAGGAAAACCTTATAGTAAGGTATGCATAAAATAGAGAGACTCGATTGAGGTGTAAACACAGGTTTTAACAATAACTATACATGACCCATGACAACTTTATGTGCTAACAGGTTCCACATTGACGGTGATCTGGATTGGAGTTGTGCCCTATGTTCCTACCCTTGGACATCTTATTTTCCTTTCATATGTTGCGTGCAGGATTTCCTCAATCTGTTCCACAACCCGGAGATCCTCTACCTCTTCCTCATCAGTTTCCAAGCCCTCTCTATCAACTATGGCTCTCTTCTTGTTAATCATCTTATATTGGTAGGGTCCTCCATTGCGCTTCTTTCCAGTTGTTGCCATTATTTTCTTTATATGGTCTTCCTCCTTCAAGATTGAGTCCATGGCCTCATTCTTCTTTCCTTTATTCATCTCTTCATTTCTCCACCTCTTGTCAATGCTTCCCCCTTTCCCCCATGTACATAGGGAAGTCTAGTTGTTTGATTCCATGGTAATCACATTGTTGTCATACAATAAAATCTTGATTGAAGTATACAGAAATATGATGTACCTACCTTTGGGTACCTTTAGAAAATCCTTCTCTGTTGTGGTGTAAGACTTCGTTGTATCTACTAGAAATTCAATAATAATTCCTGCAACAATACTGTCTAACCAGAAATTTGTTGTGCACGTAAATTTGTTATTAACTTGTTGTAAATGCATGATCTAAAAAGGATTCCACTTCATCTGTCTGATTTTATTTGTAGGGTGGTTGTCTTTTAATATCAATAATCACTCCTGCAACAAATGCAAGAAATCACAGAAAATTACCTCATGCAAGTCGCTAAACCCGTATTTGTCGAGATGTTTGCATGGTGTTAGCTTAAGGTTTATGTTGTCCTTATATGAAAACTCAAGTTCCTTCATTTTCAACCATATTTTGATATTCTCCTTTGTATGATTACATGCCCTAAACATTCCCTTCTATACTTTCAGTCTCTATGTGTTTCTTTCACAGATCCCTTCCACTCAATCCCTTGCAGTTCCAGCCGGTAACGAAACCATTTTTTGGCTAGGTCTCCGACTACTTTCTCTTCTTGGGTTGACCCATGTACGGATCTAAATAGGTTTCCAACAAAACCCTCTAAAAACACCATCCCTCCTGGTGAACTAAAAGAAAATGTGGCACACAAAGTGCATAGCCCATTCTTACCCGAGATAGCTCTATGGGTGACTGCAATACCCATGTGTTTGTAGTCTAGGATTGAGTGGGGATTTGGGAGTGTATTATATCTTTCTTTATGCATTAAACTTGTTATTTATTCAAGTATCTATAGGATTCATTCATCTTTATCCTTGTGCATGCATGCTAATAAATCTAGTTAATCATTCATTCATAAACTAACCAGAAAATACTCAATAAACATCACACCGAACACAATTTGTATCGTGGTTCACCTCCTCTTTGGGATACATCCACAAAGATCTGGATTCTATGCTCTTTTATTTAATCTGATGCAAAATCTAGTGTTGCACGTATTACATCTCAGTAATACAATCAAGATCAGGCCAAAAATCCTTTATGAGGTAGACTAGTTCACACCAGGCTCCTTAGCCTGCAACCTATGATAAGTATGATACTCTTCTTTTTCCTCCCTTTCTCCCACATATGGCCTTTTTTATAAAGGCTCTTTAGGAATCATAACCATATGATAGTTTTTAGGAGAGGATGGGGTCAAGAGAGTATTTGGATCAACCATCAAGATTGGACTT
Organism: Picea engelmannii; assembly: GCA_009831015.1. Classification (NCBI taxonomy): domain Eukaryota; kingdom Viridiplantae; phylum Streptophyta; class Pinopsida; order Pinales; family Pinaceae; genus Picea; species Picea engelmannii. The sequence continues at coordinate 2,852,786 of ML776559.1, read as the reverse complement.
TCCTTGAATAGGAAATTACTCGAACCAATCCCTTAACCAATTTCTAGGTCCTCGAAACAACCCCCAAAACTTGGCTTTACGCTTGCAACCACTTCATCTCCCCCCCCATAACTGAGCAAGGATCAAAACTATCATTCCCCGGCTAGCGTGAAAGGAGCGATGAAGGGGTTTCATCACCCTTCTATGACTGAGAAAGGAGAAATGGGGCCAAAATCTCATGGGAAAAAGTGGTATTTAGACCTCCAATTGATGGGTTTGTATTCCAACTTGTCTAGGGAGTATGGCATACTTTTTCTCATCGCAAAAATTAGCAAAGTGCTACATTTAGGTGTATAACAAATGCGACACTTATGACACTTAAGTGTGACATTTGGTAGTGCGACACTTAGGTGTGTAATAGAGCCCTACAAATAGATATTTAATCTGTAGATCCTGCAACTATGTTATTCTTGGTCCCACCCTGGGTGATGGTATTAATGCCTTTGTATCACGCACCCATCCACTCATGTACATTGTTGGATTGGTGGGGTATTCTGACTTTTATTTTAGCTAGTTTGAATTTATTCTTTGATATTATTTTGTCATGTCCCCATTACAAAAAAAGAGTAAAAGTGAACAATATGATTATTTAATGAGTTATTTACCATGGAACATGTTGATTTTTGGGAACTGTTTTTTATTTCCTAATAATTCTACTACTCAAATCTCAATCTTGAGATCATAGGTTGATGATTCTCTTGAAGACATTTCTGACAACACTAAATTCAAAGACAAATTTTGGGTACTAACAAGAGGGACATTTGGGATTATTTCCTTATGATTCCAAAGACTCATTGAATTTTATAATTGAATTCAAGAAGTGTTCCTCAGGAATATTTGGGGAGTCTTCTCGGAAATATAGATTCATAAAAAACTCTCTAAGGAATATTTACAATGATCTCAAAGGGATTTATTATTTTTCAAATGAATTCTAGAGACAATTAAATTCAATTGCACAGGTAAACTATTTGTAGAGTTCCTTGATGCTAAATTGTAAGTGAGGATGATATCATTGAGATACAGGGTGTGCACCAAAATGCAAGGTATGGGATCAGAATTGGTTATCTATTATGGATGCAATAATCCCAACACAACACACCCACAAACTATGGAAAATCCATATAGGAAACACCACAATATCTAACTCATTTCTTAATTTCAGTAAGGGGAAGAGACATCATTCATAGTCCTCATTTCCAGAAACTCAAACTTTGTAATTTTCATAAATTTATTCTTAGTATTTCTATAGCATAACTTCAAAGTGATATAATCCAACAATATGAATCATTGTCACACATGGAAAAAATAGAACATACATTTATTCAATTATTTAGCTAGTTAACTTGATTTATGTTGTATTAGATTTCTATATATAAATTATGTATGGAGTTTTTGAAACATCCAAGATTTCGAGTGGACACTCCACCAATCATCAAGGACTTGATTTTGTTTCACCAGCCATACAATTTTTCATAAACAAAACATGCATACAAATTTATGAAGCATAAATGAGAGACTTATTTGTTTATAAGTCATTGTCCAAACAACTAATTGAGGGTGAGTGATTTTACACCCAAATGTAGGATTTTTTTCCCATCAATATCTCTACAATAGGCCACCCCCTAGCTAGCTTATGATACCACCAGGGAAAAATAGGCAATCTCAAATATTTTTTGTGTAATATCTCTAACTTAGAGGAAGGATTTGCTTTCTAGGAAAATCATTGTTGGGTTCTTAGGAACAACAATAATTGTTGGGAACCCCCAATTCCTAACCCACATAGCACAAGGATATAACTCCCTTATCTTCTCCATAGTCCCTTAGGATTCTCCCCCTCCAATTCTCTTAAGTGTGTGCCTATCAAGGTCCCAACTGTAGTCCTGTAACTCCAATAGTTTCTCCTAGTTTTCTACTCTTTTATGAAGGTGATAAACACTTTATTTCATGTTTTTTATTCCTCACACACTATTTCTACTCTCTTTCTCTGCATAAAATCTATTTTTTATCAATTTCGTGCTTCACAAAAAATAGTTTTCTCTTCTACCAAATTTTTCCTCTCCCTTTTTCCCATCCATGTTTGACTCACACAATTCCCCAAATTGATTGTACTCAAATCATACCTCCATTACTTGGTGAGATGACTCTCTCGTGCACATATTTCATTAATTCGATGTTATCATTCTCCTCACGAGGGTACCTTTCCCATGCCCTCATAACTAGGGAGGAAACCTTTTCCGCCAACCCTTTACATGCATTCGGTGATTGGTTTTGGATAAGTAAAATGGAAAAATGGATGGTAAATCAAAAAACTAATTTAGCAATGTGGCTTGTGAGTTTTTAAATGTTGAACCCCCATTAGGGCCCCTCATATTTCCCCACTCATGGTATCATAGACCCTATAGGAACTCTTTCTTAGTCAATCACTTGGTTTCTTTATTAACTAAAAAATGAAAATTTAAAAATGTTTAGTATATCCATATCACCATGGCATGGTAATAAAGTATCCATGTTGAAAAACAAACAATGTTAAACACAATTAATTACAATTTAATAAAGGGATCAAAATTGGTACATTAGATCCCCTTACCTTTGAAATAACATCATCCTCGATGTTTTGTTAATTATAGCAATATCTTTAACATGAAATAAAAATGGATAATCCTCTTTCATGGCATCCTCCATTTCCCATGTAGCTTCACTTGGCCCAAATGTATTCCATTGCACCTTTACCTAGGAAATGGATCGGTTCCAAAGTAATGTTACCATCTTGTATAGGATACAAATGTGTTATCATTGGAACATTCCCTTTGGTTCCACCTGTGTCACATCACAATTAATGACATGGTTAGAATCATGTGCATACTTTTTAGGCAATGAGACATGGAAAACATTATGTTTTTTAACATTAGGAGGTAATGCAAGCTTGTATGTTATTGGTCCCATTCTTTCTAAGATTTCAAAGGTTTGCAAAATTAGAGTGCAATCTTAGCATAGGTTCCAAACCTTGAGGAAATCTTTTTTGGTTTAACCTTAAGAGACATGTTAGAAACATTACTTGTCTTCGGCATAGGGATATCCAGGTCTGCAGGTTGCATGAGGAGCGCCCAGGCGCAACGCACAGAAGAAGTCCTTTTCGGACTTAAAATCAAGCGAGCGGGCATTGCATTCTTTAGCGACAGAGCAGAACAACGATTGATGGGTAATTGAAGATTAACCGAGTCGCGTCAATTATAGCACTAAAAGTTTTAAGGAAGTCAACGGTCGAAATCCTTCAGGAGGCACTCGCGAAGTTACGAGGGTCGTTGATCGCAAGCAGTTCAAGTGCAATGATATTTCTCGATCTCGGGGTTCGTGAGTTTGAAGGGTGGACTATGTCTTTTAGTTGCGCGAGATTGCGAGTTACGAAAAGTGCCCAGAGGGGGTCAACCTTCGCTGGCCATCGCGTCTCGGGACTTCGCGAGGGAAGAATGCCAAAGTTTGATACTCCAGCTTGCAAAACCGTGAGTTGCGAGAGGCGTTAGTACTTGGGCTCTAGCCGATGGTTACATGCCGAGAGCGCTGACTAAAAAGGGGGCCTGACTCATATCGCCATCTCGGGGATCAGGAGTTTAAAAAAGGGAGTCGAGGGTCTTTGACCCACGAACTCGCGAATCGCGAATTCGAAAGAAATTTTAAAGTTGGGCCCACAATATCAGGGGACAGTCTCAACCGTCCATTTGAAGCAGACACCTGGCACGCGACTAGGCTTCCTGCCTTTTCGCCCATCGCGGTTTCAAAGCGCAAAAAAGAAGCTCTGTCCTATCCCGGTATGCGAAGTAGTGAGAGCATTCAAGACCTGGGGCCCACAGCAGCGTCGGGTGAGTTTAGGACCGTCAGATTTGAAGGACGCGTGGCGACTCAATTGCGCCATCTCGGCGTTTTTCCCATCGCAACTATGATAAGAAAGGATCAGCTCCTTCCCATTCGCGAACGCCGAGGGTGCCTTGGGGATAAGCACATGGTCACAACCCGTGGTCACTTGTGAAAGAAGGGAGCTGCTCAGGAAGGGCCGAAGGCTTCGTGTATGTTCACAGAAGGAATTACCGTGATCTGCAAGTGCCATTTGATCCGACCTCAATCCTGGGTTTTGCTTGGAGTAAATGAAGGCAAGAAAGGGTGGTTGAAACCTCTCCTCATTCATTAAATACAAGGAATGGAGGGTCTGGCAGGCAGACTGCTTGAGAGGGTCCAGTGTACCCATTTTTTCATAAAAGCCACGCCGGGTTCTCGACTAGTTGGAGAAGGTCTACACACGCTAACTTGGCATTTATTGGTTCAGCTACTCCTCCCCTGCAAAGGCCATGCGAAGTTAAGGAGACGTCTGACAAAGGAATTCCGCCCGAAGATTGATTGAAGAGATGCTACTCCTTGAAGGGCGAGCGCGCCTCTGTTGGGAAAATCTGCCCAAGTATATGTACTCAGTTTTTGTATTTTTTAAGGTATCGATGGTAGAGAGAAGCTCCCGATTGTAAAGTTTTAACATATATCCTAGCTCTGGTTATGCATCTGTATGTAAGATTTCTTGTTTAATTTCAGACAGTCCTTCTTTTCCCATCTAATTTTTCATCTTATACTAAGAGAGTTCGTGATTGACTGATTTGCACAAATTATGGCAATTATGTTATGATAAAGGATTTATTGTGGCGTTATTGTTTTCTCTAGTTTTTTGCATTTAAATGTAAGAAGATATTGCATTTAGATGTCTTCTTCTACAGCCTGTTAGAAACCTGATGTTTATGACAGGCCTTTGCATATCCCTGATACAAGTCTTCCCCCTACTCACCACTATACTACAACTCACTGTCTGAAGTTACCTAAGACCTCACTTTCCCATGCATGCCTGGCCTAGTTTCGGAGTTAGAACCACATCGTTTGAGTTAAACTCCATTTGATCACCCCATTAAACAAATCATGACATAAACTGATGGGCGTTGGGCTCTGCTCCTGCTGCAATCCAGGGGTGACTTCTGACGCTAACATTTATGGCGCCGTTGTCGGGGATGAAGTTGAAAATTTTCCCCGGGATTGAACGACATTGAACCTCTGATTCTAAAGGTGCATCGAGTATCAGAGCCTTTGAATATTGCTACTGTGCACCTAGAGACTCCATTGTGATGACTCCACTGGGGAGAACCTGCTCTATTAATTGTGGCTTTCAAAGGCAGACACACGCGGTCTCATCCACAACTGCCTCTAGCTACACCTGAAACTGATCCAGAGGTGGTTCTCAGAAAAGGAAAGGCCCCTGAAGAAGAAGCTTCCACCACCAAAATAGGTAATCCGCCATCCCCTTCTGTAAGAACTCCATTCTCTCCTCCTTAGTTTCTTAATAGGTCTCCTTCAGATGTTTCCCGTTTCCTGAATTTTGGGAGTGTTCCTGTTGAGTTTTCCCCTCCTGGTCTGGGATTGGAGGGAGAGATCCTTGTCACTCCCCTCTCCTCTGAAGCTATACCCTGGCATAGACCCAAGACCATGAAAGATTTTCCCACTCCTATCTTTACTACTCCTACACAAAGAGGAGCACATGCTGACTTGAGCTCATTAGCCTTCTCCTTAAATCCCCTCTTGTTTCCCACTCCAATTCGAGACTCATTCCTAGTAGACCCTTCGCGAACTCCTTCTCCTCCAAGTTCTCCTCCACCTAATATTCCTATGGCTGGTGCTAATCCCCCTCTAAATAGAATGGACGCCATAGTTTCTACCAGATATGCCCCCTTAATCCTACCTCATCCTATGAATCCTCTCCCTGCTGGAGATTACTTGAAGTATATGCCAAAGTTTACTGGGGAAGGAGACATAACTGCGGAAGAGCACCTAGCCGCTTTCTACAGTTACGCAGACAACCTCAACATTGAAAATGAAGATGTCTGGATGAGAGTCTTTTTCCAGAGCCTAGATGGCGAGGTGAGGAAATGGTTTAGAGGATTGGCCCTCGGATCTATTGCTGGAATTGAAGCCCTGGACAGTGCTTTCCTGAGGCAGTGGGGCGATAGGAAAGATTTCATGTATTACATGACAAAGTTTGGGTCTTTGAAGAAAATGGAAGGAAATTCTGTCTCTGACTTCTCCAAAAGATTCAATAAGATGTATAATAAAATTCCTACCGAAATAAATCCCTCAGAAGCCTCGACCAAAATTTCTTACGCCAGTGCGTTTGGCCCCGATTTTTGTCTTTTGTTGAGAGAAAGAAGAGCCACCTCCTTATCTCAAATGAAATATGAGGCCATAGAAGTGGAATCAAATTTATTAACAGCTGACAGGATGAGGAACAAGGCTGACGCAGACAGAAGAAAGGGAAGGTTAGAAGCCTCACCTTCTGGCCTATCAGTGCCCCACCCTCAAGTGGATGAACTGACCAAAATGGTGAAATCTCTGTCTGCAAAGATGAAGTGAATGAAGATGGAAGGGAGACAAGCATACAAGGGCCCTCAGAGAGCCGAAAACAAAGGAGTTTTCAGGAGGTCAAACAATACTACTTCCCCGACTATGCAAAGGGAGAGGGGAAGAGACAGAGAAGACCAGAAAATTTAGGCCCCTTTCCAAAACAATTTTGTGGCCGAGGGGGAAGAAGGGGAAACAGATGAGCTTTATCCTGAAATCCACTGCTTCGGAGACACTCCTCCTTTTCCTCATATGACTCAATCAGCATATGAGGAGTCTCTCATAGACATTCGGCTAAATGAACTAAGCAAGGGAGACAAGACTAGTGGCGGCCAAGGCAGGTATGATCTGAGGTCCAAGAAAAAGACTATAGTGCCTGACGTCCCCGAGAAGTCTACTAGAAAAGAGAAGCCTGCTAATGAGGTGGAGGAAAGTCACATAGGTAAGAAGACCCAATCCCCCTCTCCCATGGTTCAGAGTCATGTTCCGGAAATAAGAGAAATCCCAAAGCTCTCGTCTTCTTTTAATTTCGTGCATGAAATTCAAAAAATCATAATCCCTGTTCCCCTAACCGAATTGATTAAACATGAAGGGTTCAAGAAACGCTTCTCTGAGATTTTACAGTCTAAGGTCTCAAGCCTTCCCACAGACTCCATCAATTTGCAAGATGAAAATCTTGTAGTTATTCTAGTTCCTATGGTAGAAGACAAGAATGACTCATCCCCTCCCTTCTACACTTCCTTGAACATACATGACAAGGTACTGCACAACTGCTTGATGGATTCTGGGGCTTCTCACAACCTCATGCCCAAAAATGTCATGGAAGAACTGGGACTAGAAGTCACCCGAGCCTATCATGACCTCTATTCCTTCGACTCCAGGAAAGTTCAGTGTCTAGGAGTTATCAAAGACTTGGTCGTGACCTTGTTCCAGTTGCCCATGAAAAGTGTGGTCATGGGTATTGTAGTGGCTGATGTCCCCTCAAAATTCGGTATGTTGTTATCAAGATCTTGGATAAAAATACTAGGGGGAACTTTGAAAATGGACCTCACATATGCTACTATCCCAGTGTTTGGAGGGGAGCATAGAAGATTATACAGAGAAGACCAACTGGCCTATATAATCAGTGATGAAGCCAATCCTACCAACCATCCCATTTTCGCCTTGGACACTGATTTAGGTTCCAATTTACTGCAACTCACTCATTCTCCCGAGCCTCCTCTTGAACTCAGAAAACATCCAACCACTCCTTGTGAACTTCCTCCCTCCATCACCTCCATTTGGAAATTTTTTTTTGATGGAGCATGTTCCAGGGAAGGCGCTGGTGCTGGGGTGTTTTTTGTGTCACCTACCCAGGAAACCATTTCTCTGTCATACAAATTAGAATTTGAAACCACCAACAATGTGGCAGAGTATGAAGCCCTTGTTCTAGGATTAAGAGCTGCAAGGAAAATGGGAATTCAGGAGGTAGCAGTGTTCGGAGATGCAGAGTTGGTGCTCCAGCAGATCAGAAACACTTATCAGGCTAAGCACCCTCGACTCAGAAATTACAGAAATGAAGTATGGGACCTAATCGACAATTTCTTCTCAGCATTCAACATCTCTTTTATTCCAAGGGAGGATAATGTTGTGGTCGATTCTTTGGCCATCTCAGCTAGCCAGTTCAATGTCCCTCAGCCGCCTATGGCCAAATATGATGTTGAGATAAAATATAGGCCCTCTGTACCGGACAATGTCAAGCATTGGAAGGTATTCAAAGATGATCTGGAAATCGAGAAATTTCTCCAATCTGTTGATGAATTTTTTGCGTTGCACATTGATCAAGATCCTGATACAGAAGATAACTCTCACCCTGAGGTGGTTTTAAATAAAATCGCTAACCACCAGATCATTCAACTACCTAGCAATCACATTCCAAGGGGACTAATTCCTTTAGAAAGATTGTTCGATGGGAATGATGTGGCTGTAAAGGATAGGATTTCAGATGAATATGTTGATACAGCCCAGTGCAACATTGGCACACAGGAGGAGCCTAAATTTGTCAAGATGTCAAGGAGTTTGACCACAGAGCAGAGGGCCAGATATACTGAGTTGTTGAAAGAATTTTTTGATGTGTTTACATGGACCTACAAAGACCTCAAGACATATGATACATCCGTCATTGAACACAAGATCCCACTAAAGGAAGGGGCTAAGCCATTCAGGTAGAAGCTAAGACAGATAAATCCCATGTTGTTGCCTGTCATGGAGAAAGAAGTGAAGAAGTTGTTAGAGGCCCAGATCATTGTCCCCTTGAGATATTCTGATTGGGTGGCCAATTTGGTTCCGGTAAGGAAGAAACGCGGGGAAATCAGGATCTGTGTCGACTTCAGGAACCTGAACAGGAGCTCAAAGAAAGACAATTATCCCCTTCCCAACATCGATAACATATTACAAAGGGTAACCAGTGCATCTAGGATTTCCATGATCGACGATTTTTCTGGCTATAATCAGATATCGGTCATGCCTGAATACAGAGAAAAGATAGCCTTCACCACCCCTTGGGGCACATTCATGTATGCCAAAATGCCATTTGGACTGATGGATGCAGGATCGACATTTCAGTGATCCATGGACATAGCCTTCATCAGGGAGAAGGATCAATTCGTGGTGATCTATCTGGATGACATCACAGTCTTCTCGAGGTCCGACAAAGAACATTGTTATCACCTGAGGAGAGTCTTCTCAAAATATCGAAGATTCGGCCTTTCCCTGAACCCCAAGAAATCTTTGTTTTCTATGGAGGAGGGGAAGCTATTAGGCCATATAGTATTAGTAGAAGGAGTGAGGATTAATCCTAGTAGAGTGGAGGCAATTCAGACCCTGTCACTTCCCAGATCTAAAAAGGAAGTTCAGGCCTTTTTGGGGAAGATTAATTTTTTGAGGAGATTCGTCTCGAATTTTGCTGAGCTAGTGAAACACATCACAACCATGCTCAAGAAGGGAAACGAAGTGAAATGGATCGCTGAACCCAGGGAATCTTTTGTCCAAATAAAAAAATCATTAACTGAGGCACCTGTGCTGATCAGTCCTGACTATTCCAAATATTTTCTAATCTTCTCTTTCGCCTCTTTTGATACAGTAGCGGTGGTATTGTTGTAGAGAAATGAGGAGCAACGAGAGTATCCCATTGCCTTCTTCAGCAAGGCGTTAAGAGATGCAGAGGTCAGGTATGAAATCATGGAGAAACAAGCCTATGCCTTAGTAAAAGCTCTAAAATATTTCAGGGTCTATGTCCTGCACTCAAAGGTGATTGTATACGTTCCTTCAGCCTCTGTGAAGGACATCCTTGTATAGCTCGACATTAATGGGAAGAGGAGTAAATGGATAGCCAAGATCCTGGAATTTGACCTGGAAATAAGGCCTACCAAATTGATCAAAGGTCAAGGCTTAGCCAAGTTGTTGGTTGAAGCCAATTGCCAAGCTTTGGGGGTAAGTTTTATGAACGAAAGCTTAGGAATTCAGCAGGGTCAGCTATCTGAAATAGACCCTCAAAGAACACCCTTGTTGGCTCGATTTCCTTGGTATAAGGATGTCATATATTTTCTACAAGAATTGCAGCCTCCGGACGGCCTGCAAAGAAACAAAGCAAGAGCTCTGAAGCTCAAGGCAGTCAAGTACTGCCTTATCGATAAAATTTTATACTAGAAAGACCCCCTAGGAGTACTTTTGAAATGCATGGATCCACAAGATGCCGACAGGATCATGGTCGAATTTCACAGTGTCCTGTGTGGAGGGTACCATTCCTGGAAGACTACAGCCCACAAAATTCTCAGAGCTGGATACTACTGGCCCACCTTGTTCGTTGATGTCCATGGAAGAGTTAGAGCCTACATCTTATGCCAAAGATTTTCAAGAAAGCAACAACTCAAGTCTCTGCCTTTAAAGCCAATAGTTGTTTCAGGACCTTTCCAGCAATGGGGCCTGGATTTTATTGGGGAAATCCACCCTGCTTCCAGCGAGCAGCATAGATGGATCCTGACTGCCACGGATTTCTTTACTAAGTGGATCGAAGCCATCCCCACCAGGAGTGCTTCCCACAAGGTAATCATTGGGTTCCTAGAGGACCTCATCGTAAGGTTCGACTGCCCAAGGAAGATCGTTACAGATAATGAAACCTCATTCAAGGATGAACCACTGGTTAAATTCTATGAGCAATTCGGAATCAAGATGATTCACTCCACCCCATACTACCCCCACGGCAATGGTTTAGCAGAGTCCTCCAACAAAATCCCGATAAGGATCATCAAAAGACTGTTGGAGGACAACAAAAGAGCTTGGAATTCAAAGATGAAATTCACTCTATGGGCCGATCGGGTGACCACAAAGAGATCTATAGGCATCTCCCCTTTCCAGTTAGTCTAAGGAGAAGAATATGTCTTCCCTTCCCGGTTGGCCATTCCCGTAGCGAAGTTCTTCCAGGATTATCAAGAAGAGCCCAATGACATGATCAGAAGGATTTATCAACTGGTGGAAGTCTAGAAGTTTAGAGAGCAGGTAAGGGACAAAATTCGGGACCATCAGCAGAGGGTCAAGCAAGTTTTCGATAAGAAGGCCAAGAAGGAAGAATTTCGGATAGGAGACCTGGTGTTGAAATGGGACGCTCCTAAACAAGACAAGGGAAAGCATGGCAAGTTTGAAGCCCTGTGGATCGGTCCCTTCAAAATCCCTTACGTTTTCTCAAATAACACTTACAGGTTACAGGATTTGGAGGGCGAAGAAGTTTTCAGCAGCCTAGTAAATGGGCATTTTCTTAAAAAATGTTTTGTCTGAGCCTTTGGTGGCTCCTATATTTTGTAAATATTTTCCATTATGTTCTTTGTTTCTACTTTTATTGTTTCGGCTTAGTAAATGACTCCATAGCCCAACAGCAAGGCACTGGAACTGAAAAATGAATCCTTAGAGCATCACAGGGATGACTCTATCCCCCATGGAGCCTAATGTTAGCAACATTACTTGTCTTCGACATAGGGATATCCGGGTCTGTAGGTTGCACGAGGAGCGCCCAGGCGCAACGCACAGAAGAAGTCCTTTTCGGACTTAAAATCAAGCGAGCGGGCATTTCATTCTTCAGTGACAGAGCAGAACAACGATTGATGGGTAATTGCAGATTAACCGAGTCGCATCAAGTATAGTGCTAAAAGTTTTAAGGAAGTCAACAGTCGGAATCCTTCGGGAGGCACTCATGAAGTTACGAGGGTCGTTGTTCGCAAGAAGTTCAAGTGCAGTGATATTTCTCGATCTCGAGGTTCGTGAGTTTGAAGGGCGGACTATGTCTTTTAGTTGCACGAGATTGCAAGTTACGAAAAGTTCCCAGAGGGGGTCAACCTTCATTGACCATCGCATCTCGGGACTTCGCAAGGGAAGAATGCCAAAGTTCGATACTCCAGCTCGCAAAGCTGCGAGTTGCGAGAGGCGTTAGTACTTGGGCTCTAGCTGACGGTTACATGCCGAGAGCACTGACCAGAAAGGGGGCCCGACTCGTATCGCCATCTCGGGGATTGGGAGTTTAAAAAAGGGAGCCAAGGGTCTTTGACCCACGAACTCGTGAATCACGAATTCGAAATAAATTTTAAAGTTGGGCCCACAGTATCAGGGGACAGTCTTAGCCATCCATTTGAAGCAGACACCTGGTGCGCGATTAGGCTTCCCGCCTTTTCGCCCATCGCAGTTTTGAAGCACAAAAAAGAAACTCTGTCCTATCCCAGTACGTGAAGTAGCAAGATCATTCAAGACCTAGGGCCCACAACAGCGTCATGTGAGTTTAGGACCGTCAGATTTGAAGGACGCGTGGCGACTCAATTGAGCCATCTCGGCATTTCTCCCATCGCAACTATGATAAGCAAGGATCAGCTCCTTCCCATTCGTGAATGCCGAGGGTGCCTTGGGGATAAGCATTTTAGGCATACCATGCAAACTAAAAATTTCTCTCATGTAAATTTATGCAATGTCAATTTCCTTGTGGGTTGAATTTATAGGGATAAATTTAACGTATTTTCTCATTTTTACAACCAGAACCATGATTTCATCATGTTGTTTTACAATCTTCGATAGTCCCATGATGAAATACATTGTTATAACTTCCCATTTCCACTCAAGAATTGGTAAGGGTTGTAATAGTACCACTAGGTGTTTACATTCATCTTTGACTTTCCAGCACTCAATGCATATGGAAATGTAGTTTGAAATTTCTTTCTTCAATCTAGGCTAGTCATAATTCTACTACATTCCAGTGGTCATATTTTGATAGCTTGGGTGTCTTGAGTATATTTTCTTGTGTATTTCATCCATAATAAGTCTACTTCACTCTACTAAATTAGGTATGTACAATATATCCTTATATATCAACAACCCATATGCAATCATTTGGTAACCATCACATTTCTATTCTAATGGTTCTCATTGTAGATGGTCTCTCATTTGAGTAAAGTGCTCATCAATGTGAAAGACTTCCTTTATTTTAGTCTTCATATTGGATTCACATGCACCAATGGTAATCATGTGAATCACTTACATGATTTTGCTAAGTGCATATGCCACCCTGTTTTTATTTCCTTTCACATGTCTTATCTCAAAGTCATATTCACTAATAAAGGATAAATATCTAGTATTTCTAGCATTCAAATGAGGATGATCAAATAGGTGCTTCAACTCACTATGATCTGTCATTAGCACATTTTTTTTCCCAATCAAATAATGATACCACATCTTTATCCCATGAATTATAGATGCAAGTTATAGGTCATGAGTAACATAATTGTTTTCATGTTTTACAGATTCCTAGAATCATAACTCACCACATGGCCATCTTGGATAATAGATCCACCAAGTCCTTTTGTACATGCATCTATGCATAGTATGAAATCTTTATTTGGGTCTATAATATTCAAAATTGTTGCATTGGTAAGAAGGTGTTTCAACTACTAAAAACTTTCTTCACATTTCGAAGACCACACAAATTTTACACCCTTCTTATGTATTGAAGTTATTGTATTGTCAATCATGTAGAATCCATTAATGAATCTCCAATAATATCACGCTAGCCCCATAAATTATCTCACATCCATCACATTTTTCGAAGTGGGTCAATTTATGATGGGATTAATATTTTTTAGATCAACAACAATTCCCTGTTCTAAAATGATATGTACCAAGTAATGGATTTGTTTCTGATAGAAATATCATTTGTTGAATTTGACATACAACTAATTCTCTCTCAATGTCATGACCCAAGGGGGGATATATAGGGTTAAATGTATATGACATGACCTCAAGGAGGGGCATATATGGGGCTAAATGTACATGTAACCCTATATATATATATATATATATATATATATATATATATATATATATATATATATATATATATATATATATATATATATATATATATATATATATATATATATATATATAATTAGTAATAATAATAATAATAAGGTCGACCTAATATTAAAGGGGATTCATGTGTAGGTGTGAATACGTATGTATAGAGATCATGTATTCATTATTAAGGACATGTGAATTATGATGTATGGGTGCAATTGTGTATTTGGAGGATATTATCCTATTATTTAAGGAGTTATTGTATAACTTATCTCTCTTGGAGTTGTGCTCCATGCTCACATTTATGTACATGGTGTGTAATTTTGGTTTATTATGATATCTTAGGTATTTGGTACATAACATTTGGTTTCAGAGCATCAATCCTAGGGTTTTTCTTCTTCAAACAAGTCCCTTGGAATTTTTTGCTATAAATGTTTTCTATGACGCTTCAGAAACAAATACTTAGATGTTATTTATAAGACATAGCAATGTACCTATGGTAATAATTTCAACTTTTGGGTCTTTATATTTTCATAGATATACCATGTGGAAGATATGGGTTTTGATTAGTCCAATAACTAGTCTCAAACAAGTGTTTTGGGTAAAACAATCATATATTCTTCAACGAGGATCCAAATTATGTGAAACTAGTTGCATTTGAAAGAAGATAGTCCATAGTATTTTTGGTACAAATTTCAGAATCATGTATTAAATATTGGACACATAGAATTATGTACAAGTTCTGTCTTTAGGAAAGGCCAAAAATCAGCAAGGTTTTGGAAAGCTGCCATAACTTTCACTTGGAACATCAAATTTTAGTCAAACCTATGGCATTGTAGAGAAGGTATATCAGAGTACTACATGCCGGAATTTAAAACTTGGAGGGGCTTAAATTTCATAAATACATCAACAAAATTTCCTTGTTTTGCAATTATAAGTCCCAAGTAATGGATTTGTTTCCAATAGAAATCTCATTTGTTGAATTTGACATACAACTAATGCTCTCTCAACACTTGTAATACCATCCTGAGATTTTCCTCATTTTTCTCTTTATATTTGGAGGAGATAAGGATGTCATCAATAAATACCAATACAAACTTATCCAAAGATTTACTAAGTACATTGTTCATAAGACACATGAATGTGGCTAGTGCATTGGTAAGTCCAAATGAAACTACTATTAATTCATAATGACCATATATTGTCATGAATTATATCTTATGAATATCTTCATCCTTGATTATTATAACTTAATGATATATGGATCTCAAGTCAATCTTTGAGAATACCATGGACTCTCTTAATTGATCGAATAGGTCACCAATATGTGGTAATGGATACTTATTTTTCACTATAGCCTTGTTCACTGGTTGGAAGTGAATGCACAATATAAGGGTACCATATTTCTTCTTTACAAATAATGTTAGTGCTCCCCATGGATACACACTTGGTCAAATGTATCATGTTTCCAACATCTCTTATAATTGCATATTCAATTCTATTATTTCAAGAGTATTCATTCTATAAGGGAAATTGGATATAGGTGTAGCTCTCGGCATCATATCAATTGAAAAGTCGATGTCCCTCTCAGGTGGTAGACTAGGTATCTCATTGGGAAACACATCCTTGAATTCTTGAAGTATTGGGTAGTATTCAATATTTGAACTTGTTTTCTCTACTGGTTCCAATAGATGAGAAACATAAACTTGGAAATCGTATCTTAAATTCTTCTTTAGTTGTAAGGCTGATTTTTTTCTTATAGAGATGGCTTTTGAAATTCCTTTCAGTACTTTGGAATTCCCATCATCCTCTACACAATCAAAATTTTTTCTATAGAAATATAGTTTGACGTTATGTGTTGCTAGCCAATCCATGCCAATCAAATCTTCATATGAATCTAATGGGAAAATATTCAATCTTTCCCATGTAGTTAGTCCATTCATTTCCAATGGGAATTCCTCCACCAATTCACTCACTCTCTTCTTGGTTCCTATATCTAGGTGCACTAACCATGATGTTTTGTGCTTACACTTATGAAGGGTGAAATATTCAACTACGTGAGGTGCAACATAGTCTTGATTAGATCTTGGATCAATCAAAATAGAAATGGATCACTTAGCAATATTTTCTTCAATTTCCATCATTGATTCTTGGTGGATTTCTTTTCGATCTTCTATAACATCATAGATTCTAGGAACATTCCTGACTTCATCATTGATTTTTGTATCTTATTGTATAGTGTGGGCCCTTCTATTATTTTCCTATATTTGGGGAAAATCTATGAGCAAATGTTCCTCTCTGCATTTCCATCATTTTAGATCCCTTTCTATTTCTCCCTCATCCTTTCTTCCACTACCTTTGTTGGTTTGTTTCCACTATGCAATGGGAAGTTCTAATGGAATATACTACATGTTGGGTAACTTGTATTAGGATTTTTTGATTGATTCATACACTGTTGAGGCTTAAATTATTTCTTCGTTTGATCATGTTTTTCCTTTGTCTTTTTTCCCCATGACTTTTTGAATTTTGGTTTATGTTTGTCTTGATCATAGCAATGTTTTCCTTCTCGATTGTCTCGTCAAGATTTTTGGGCTAATAAAATTCAATCCTGTCTTTGTAGCATTCGGGAATTCCACTAAGGAAGCATTGAATTTTAATTTCTCATATTTGATATATGTAATGTATCTTATTACTTCCAAAAATATGTTGGCATAATCACCCTCGGTTAACTATCCCAATTTTAGTTTATGAAGTTCCTTGGCCTTACCATCTTGGTACCTCTTTGAAAGGTATTTTTGTCGAAAGTATTTCTTTAATTGCTTGCAAGTGAATTTCCTCTCACTAATTATCTTCATATTTTTCAGGTCTTATCACCAAATTGATGTTCTCCCACTCATATTAAAAATGGCCACTCTAACCCTAATATCCTTAGGATAGTCATGTACCTAAAATAATTTCCTTAATCCAAGAAGCCATGCTTCAAATTCTTTGTATTATTTCACCACACCATTAAAGGTAGGCATATTTACCTTTCTAAACTCATCTAGTAAACATTTTTTGGAATGCCTCCTCTGTTTATGTTTACAAAAATTTGGTGTTTGTTCATTGTTGATTGATTCATCAAAAGTAGTTATATCCTTGTCCAATGAGTCTAATGATGTCCCTTCACTAGATGTCTATGTCTTAACACTATGGAACCTCTTCCTTGAAGGGATTTTTCTAGTGTTACTTGAAACCCATCCTTTATGCAATTGTTTCTTAATTTAAGTCAAACTCTGAAGTAAGGAAACATTTAATTCATTATTTTCTTCTTGAGATCTTATTATTTTTTCATTATCATCCCTACAACTCCAAAGTTATTATTTCAAAATTCTCATGGTCTCTACCATTTCTAGTGGAGTCTCAATATTCCTTCTTTCATCAGATTTAATTTCATATAAGGGTTATGAATCTCCCATGGTAATATTCATTGATTTCCCGTGAATATACGAACATTATTCATTATGTGTGTGTGTGTGTGTGTGTGTGTGTGTGTGTGTGTGTTATTCAATAAAGAAAAACAATATGTTAGTTTTGTTTTAACGTAGCATTGAAAATATTATCATTCCCTTTTCACTAATCCCATACAATTCCTAGTGATGTAAACTTGGCTCTACTTGCTAGTCCATACTAGTCCAATGTTTGAACCAAAGATTCGATACCACTCTATCATGCAATTGACCATTCCTATACACTAGGTACTCTACATTTTCTTTTACCTAATTTGAATTTATGCTCTGATATCAATTTGTTGTGTCCCCATTATATAATAAGAGTAAAAGTGAACATTCTAGTTATTTATTGAGTTATTTACCATAGAAGGTGTTGGGTCTACCTTTGGGAACTTTGTTTTTGAGAATTCTACTACTCAAATTTCAATCTTGAGGTCATAGGTTGATTTTTCTCTTCAAAATATTTCCCATGAATATTTCCTTTCCCAATTATGAGCTCATGGAAAAACGTTATGAACCTTTAAGGTTCTTGAGGTTTTTCTACTTGTCTATGTTGGTATTCCTACATGGAACCAAGGATTATGTGGAACAATGCATGCCAATTGTTGTGGCATTGTTCTATGAAAGTTCCTCAAGGAACCGATGGAAAAGATGAATTGATTGTGGATGGGAATGATTTTTCAAGTGTCAATGGAAACAATTTTCTAAGAGCCTACGAGAAAGTATGTTTAAGGTGCCAATGAGAAAATTGCTTGGAGGCACCGATGGAAAAGGTTTATAGAGAACCAATCCAAAAGGTTTTCTAAGTGTCAATAGGAAAGTTTTTTCAAGAATTGATGCAAGGGATTATTTAAGATGCTAATGAGAAAAACCATATCAAGTGTCGATGATGAGAAAAAATTTAGGCCACCAATGACAAACAATGTCAAGGGTCTACCTAATTGATGATGAAAAAGTTATTCTAGGGTGTCTATGACAAAGAATGTTTAGGGGAATTAATTTCAGGGATTCTTCAATCACCAAAGGAAAAGAAACTTAGGGGCATCGATGCCATACTTCCTTCTAATCATCGATGATAAGAATATTTTAGGGCACTGATGCCAAAGAAAATTCAATTGTTGAAAATTAGGGAAGCTTCAATTTTTCGATATGAAAGGTATTCATAACACTAATTTTAAAGGCCATGTTCAGTTCTAGTAGAAAGCTAGTTAAAGGTGCTTATATAGAGGTAAATCAAATGAAAACTTCGGAAAAAAAAAATGGGCTCCAACAAGAGGGATGTTTGGGATTATTTCATTCTCAGTCCAAACACTCAATAAATTTTATAATAGAATTCAAACATTGTTCCTTCAAGGAGATCATGAGGAGTCTTTAGGGAAATATGGATTCATAACAAACTCTCTAAGGAAGATTTGTGGTGGTCTCAAAGGAATTCTACAACCAAGATACATAAACTACACAAGCATGAATTCATCCTCCGAATGTGATAATAGGATACAACCTTATGATTTATTATTTTTCAAATCCATTATACATACAATTAAACTCAATTGCATAGGTAAACTATTCACACAGTTCCTTGATGCTAAATTGTAAGTGAGGGCGATATCATTGAGATAAAATGTGCAAACCAAAACGCAAGACATAGGCTCATAATTGGTTATCTATTCTGGATAAAAGAACACCAACATAGCACACACTCAAACCATGGAAAATACATATAAAAAGCAACACAAATATCTAACTCATTTCTTAATTGTAGTAAGGGGAAGAAACATCATTTCTAGTTATGATTTCCAGAAACTTAAACTTTGTAATTTTCAGAAATCTAGTCTTGGTATTATTGTAGAATAAATTAAAAGAGATGTAATCTAGAAATATGATTTGTTGTTTCACATGTAAAATGTAGAATATACATCCATTCAATTATTTACCCAATTAATCTGATTTATTTTCACCGACCATAAAAATTTTCATAAACTAAACATGCATACGAACTTATGGAGCATAATTGACAGAATCATCTATTTACAAGATACTTTCCAAACAATTGATTGAGAGTGAGTAATTTTCCACCCAACCATAGGCTATGTTTCACATCAATATCTCTACAACAAGTGAAATTGACAATCTCATGGATTTTCTAAGCAGTTTCTTTAACTTAGAGAAAGGATTTACTTGTTGGGAATATCAATGTTGACTTCTTAGGAACAAAAAATATTGGGAATCCCCAATTCCTACCACACACAAAAAAAAAATAAAGAAATCTCTTATCTACTCCATAGTCCCTTAGAAGTCTCCCCCTCTAGTGCTCTTTAGTGTGTGCCGAACAAGGTCCCATATGTAGTCCTCTAACTCCAATAGTTTATCCCAGTTTCCTTCATGTATCCAGGTGATAAACACTTTATGTCATGGATTTTATTCCTCACACACTATGGTTTCTCTCTTTCTTTGCATGAACTTTATTTTTCTCACTTTCCTTCTTCACAAAACTCAATTCTCTCTTTTACTCATATTTCCTCTCCCTTTTTGACATGCATGTTTGACTCTCACAATTCCCCAAATTGGTTGTACTCAACTCATGACTTGGTGACTTGGTGACATGACTCTCTCATCCACCTATTACATTCATTAAATGTTATCATTCCTATCATTAGGGTACCTTTCCCATGCTCTCATAACTAGGAAGGTGACCTTTTCCACCAACCACTTACATACATTCAATGATTGGTTTTGTATAAGTCAAAAGGAAAAAAATATGGTGAATCACAAAAATAATTAAGCAACGTAGCTTGGAATTTTTTACATGTTGAACCCCCACTGGACCTCCTCACCTTTCTTCACTTGTGGTATCATAGCCCTTATAGGAGCTCATGCTCACTCAGTCACTTTCTATATTTATTAACTATAAAATAAAATATATTAAATTTTCAATATGCCCATATCACCATGGCATGTTAATAAATATCCATGCTGAAATAAAACTAGAATTAAACATGATTAATTGAAAATTAATCAGTGGATCAAAAATTGGGACATTACACTTTGTATCCATGACATGTCAAATTTCCACCAAGGATTCTATGATTAAAATTCAAAATGTTATAATTGCACTTCCTTCTTTCTTATGCCTTCCATTTCTCAACCAACTTTGGATAATCCTTAGTTTTATGACCAATCTTGCTATAGTGCTCACAATGAGTCTAGAAAGTCTATGGACAACTTCTAGGAATATTCTCCACTTCATTACAATTGTAAATCCATGATGGAGGATGATTCATATCATTCCATGGAGATTTGTTATCATGATTCTAATCCTAGGCCATATTCCCAACCATAATGGGATCCACTACAAATAATCTCTTTTCAAGCCACTTTGCTAATATGGATAGGGAATGAGAATTCTCTGTACACTGAGTGAACTTTAGTCTACAAAAAATTGCAATGCATGATTGTTGCATTGTTACTATATTTCTATAGTATTGAGAAATGGTGGGGATCATGACCAACATTTATGCATATCTCGCAGTGCCCAACATCCACCTTTCCCACAAACATATTATCCACAATAGTGATATATCTCTAAACCATAGGGAAGTCATTCCACATATGGCCTTTTGTCTTGCAAATCATGCACTAGTACACCACCTCCCCATAACTCTACTTCCTTTTCATCAATTCATATCTATGCTCAAACAAAGAAATTTATTGATACTAGAAA
This sequence comes from Picea engelmannii, assembly GCA_009831015.1. Lineage (NCBI taxonomy): Eukaryota > Viridiplantae > Streptophyta > Pinopsida > Pinales > Pinaceae > Picea > Picea engelmannii. The sequence goes on along the minus strand of ML776559.1, from coordinate 2,831,747 downwards.
TGGGTCAATCATAGAACCAACCCTAGAATGGATGCTTCAACGAATCCACTTATGGAATCCAACTACATTGCAAACTCTAAATCTTCTCATTATGTATTCAACCACTATTGCAACAATAAATTTCATAAGTGAGGTAACAATCCAGCAATGTAGAACTCCTTATGTTGTGGTTTAGATCATTTAACTTAAGTAGCTCATCAAATCTCAAAACCATTGGTCATATGCCCAAATGTTTTCCCCAATCTTTTATTTATTTCCTTTATATTTTTTATAATTCACTACTCTAAATTTTTCTTTTGAAATTATTTTGCAAAGTCTATTGACAATTGAACCAAAGTCACATCATCCTAAGCATGAGTGATATACTTGCATTTCATATACCACTATAGTGCCATGCCTCACAAAGTAGTATGGAAATATACCAAGGAGGTCACATTCATGGTGCTTCGTGTTGATATGGATTGTATACAGAATGAAATGAAACAAACATGATAGTGTAGTAAAGAGCATAGTATTACAGTGAATACCCAACTTCTATTAATGAACAAAATAAAAAAAAATTACTTAGAACACAAACTAGCTAGAATGGTGGTAGCTTATCTCTAGAGAGAGAGAGAGAGAGAGAGAGATGTCAATTATGCTCATTCACAAAATATAATAAAAGTTTCCAAAACGATAAGCTTTTATCATAAATCAAGAACCCTAAAGGTCCAAAACCATAACCCTAGGAGTTGAAGTTCCAAAAGGTTGTTTTGAAATGCCTAAAGGTATTTTTGGGCGTGAGTTTCTACATCAACTTTATGGGGGTGAAAATTTCACATACGATCTATGTTTGGTGTGCATAGTATCTCATTGGAAATTTGTAACTAAGGAATACAATATTACAACATGGAATTGGTTTTCCAAAGGAAACCTAGGCCCTTGACCCTTTCATAAAACATCATTTAGGGCCTCAAAACAACTCCAAAACTTTAGAAACCATAAAATACCATAAAATCATAACAAAACTGCCAAGATGGAGAAATATGTTGAGTCGGTGGAAGAGGTGGGTGGCCATCGATGTCCACCTAGATCATTCCTCCCACCTTAGGAATAAATGGTTCTCATTGCATAAATTGCCCACAATGTATGGGGAAACTTTTGCAGAATCAAAATCTTGGTGAGCCATTTACTTTGCTAATGAATTTGTCCCACTTTGACAACCCAATAGAGTTGGATGTTCTGTTGGAGGGTAACCTTGATATTGATGTCCATGATCTGATCCACTTTATCTTTCTCAAGTCAATCAATATTGAGTTTCGTAGGAGCCAATTTTTCATCCAACCCCAAGGTGTCAAGTAAAGGTGGGAAATATGGTTGAAGCATCTCCACATTAATTACTAGGTGCAAGCCAAAGTAAAAGAGGAATACTAAATTCAAAAGAATTTTCACCCAAATCCTTTGTGATGGTGTAAGGTGCATATCAGAGTGGTTTTATCTTCTTGTAGGGGGCCATGAGGAATTCTTTCTGCAATTGCAACAAAATCTTGTCACCAACCTTAAATTTGTGTGGAACTTGATGTTGGTCATGTCATTGTTTATACTTTGAATTGGCCTTCTGCAATATTTCATGAACCTATTATTGGAGGTGTTGGATCGGTTCAAAAAATTTGGCTTCTTTATATTCCTCGGTTGGAGCGTGGGAGGAATCTATCGGTGAAGATGTAATGGGAAGATCCACATGAATGGAGGCTAGTGGATGGAACCCCAAGAACACCTAAAAAGGGTTATCCCTAATAAAGATATGGAGGGATTTGTTATAACTATTCCAATCATATAGAAGACTCTCATCCCATGTACATGGATGCTTGGAATTGTACATGATTAGGATATCCATAATTATCCTATTGACCACTTCTATTTTCCCATGTGTTTGGGGGTCAAAGGTAGTTGATTTAGTCAAATTTGTGTGCATTAGAGACCATAGGATAGATTTGAAGGTATCGATGAGCCTACTATCCATATTTGAAATAATGGTTCGTCGTAGCCCAAAATTAACCTAAACTTTCTCAAATAAGAACCTAGCAGTAGCCTTGACTATGATACTCTTGTTACATGTTGCCAAAATGGCCATCTTAGAGAACTAATTGACAACAAAAAAGACACAATTGTGACCATTTTTGGTGGAGGGAAAACCTGACATGTGATGCATGGAGGCCAACTCCCAAGTCTTTTCTAGGGTAGGGAGATGAGTGTACATCCCTTGCTTACTGATGGATGGTTTAGCAATGGCACATGTAGTGCACTACCTAATATACCAGATGATGTCTTGTCATAGCTTTGGCTAGTAGAAATAATTTTGAAGTACTACTACTATATTCTCCACACCGAAGTTCCCTTCCACCCAATTGTAATGTGCCTCCTAAATTATATTTCCACTCTCTCTTGAAGGAAAAAAAATATGGCCTGGATATAAACAAGAGCACATCCTGGAGGTGGAAGTATGGGACTTTTTTTCTTGCACTTAGTCTCTAATAAGTAACAATGAATCTAGAATTATTGTTGTATAATTGTGTCCACATGGATCTCTCAATCCCATAAGAGTTGATAAATATGGTTAGTGCCACAAGTAAGGGTCGATTAAGGTAGTATGCAACATAGTTGGTGCCTCCCTTCATATACTTAATGTTCAAGTCAAATTTTTGCAGGTATGTGCACCACCTCTGATGGAATTTATTTTGTGAATTCCCTTGTGTATACATGAATTGCATAGGATTGTAATCAATATGGGTGATTGTTTCCTTTCCTAGAATATAATTCTTCCACTATCATAATGTACACACAATGGACTCCTTGTTATAGGTTGGATATATTTGAACAATATTAAATAGAATCTCACTTTGATAAGCCATCATATGTCCTTGCTAAGTGAGGACTATATTAATAGCATAGTCAGAGGAATCTATCTCAATCTCAAATGGTTGTTGTAGGTTTGGTAATTGTTGCATTACTGAGAGGGGGGGTGAATAAGTAATAGAGAAATTTAATCCTTTTTCACCATAAAATGAAAGTGTTATATCAATGTAGCATTATCATCCAATATTTGCAGAGTAAATAAACAATGAACAAATGAGCAATCACACACATACACAGTATACCATTGTTTTACATGGAAACCCAAAGTGGGAGAAAACCACAAAATATTTTTTCTTATATGTCTTTAAGAATTACATTCATTGGAAGCACCAACTTCCTTTGTTTTCCAGCTGCAACTGAAAGGAGGCTCCAACCCTCTAGTTTGGTAGGCTACAACCTGAGGGAATCTCCAGCTCCCCAATTCTATGGCTACAACCAGAACGAGGCTACAACCCCCTATGTTCTCCAGCTACAACCGGAAGGTGGCTACAACCACTTGTCCTTGCCCCGTCTAACCGCCCTAACGTATAAGTAGAATGATGGAACCATTATCACACTATCACTGTGAGATATACTGCTGTAAACATGTACCAATCAACCTACACCAAACAACCTGTACCAATAACCCAAACCATGCATCAACCTATATAAATAACCTGTCCAAACAACCTATCACAACAACCTGTCTCATCAATCTTATCAACCAAATCATATATACTCACCAAGATCAATCACCAAGACAACTATCAAAGATGTTCATCAACCAAGCATAACACAAAAACTCATAATCATCACCAAGATCAATATGTCCTTCTAATAATATACCAATACAAGTATGCTACATCATCCATAAACCATGTGTCCACAATACTACTAACAAGTGCCTCCAACCATGTACAAAGTATGTATCAATCATGTATCAACTACTCATAAACTATGACTCATCAAGATGTACCAATATCATCATCTATACACCTCATGTATGTGCCAACTCATCAACTACTTGTTTCAACCATGTACCCAACATCTACCTCAACCAAAAATCCTCATCAATTTCATCATCCAAATTTGATTTGTAACTCTGTAATAGACCTGGTGAATATGATCACATACCTACAAACCTTCCTTAACTTTAACAACAAGAGACTAACATTTTCATCAAAATTTACTTTAGTCTCACAAGACTAGTTTTGGATTAGTCAACAACCCTAACTTGAAATAATCATAACTACATACCTGTAATGAATAAATATCTGAAAAATAGTACACAATTTTCTTCAGTGTGTTTTATGCAATTCCTCCAGGTTTCACTACTTGGATCCTCTCATAAAAGGAGTTATAGCAAAAATGGCATACCTTCTTGAATCCTGGCTTATTCTAGAGAGCGAACTTGTAGAGCATGCTCCGCACGGAATATTTGTTGTATGGATTTGAAAATTGTAGAGAGAATACTACAGACTATACTCTAACCAACACATTTGGTATTACTGAATTTGGATTGGTTATGAATATGTTATGACGTTTTTACCCAAAACACTTGTTTTAGACTAGTTTCAGGACTAGCCACAAACCCTACTTTCCACGGAGTGTAACTCCAAAAATACAACGACCCACAAGCTGAAATTCATACCAAAACTACTTGGATATGTTTCATCAATGACCTCCCAATTTCCCTATCTCAATCATTATAGAAAAACCTTTATTGCGAAAATGGTGACATGACCTGTAAATAACATACCTTAGAAAGCATCATCAAAATAATTTATCCTCCTTTGAATTTCGGCCTTCTTTACTTCACCTTCCCTCTGAAATTTGTCTTAGATATCCTTTGGTTACTTCATTCACCTGTAGATATTCAATATTCTCAACTGTGATAAAAATGAGAGAGCCTTGCCTCTTATTTGTACTCTCCAAGTAGCTTCCTTAGAAGCATATTCTAGGTTACTTTACCCACATAGACACTTTGTCCTCATAGTCACCTATGTCCAACTTTGCCCAATTTTCCACTTGTTCATGTATCCAATAGCCACTTGACCACTTAACCCATTTTCCTCATTTTAGGGTTAACCTTCTGTTGGGCCCCAACAACTCCCCCCTAAAGTTTTACAAAATTTAAAGGGCCCCCATTAGAATCTTGATAATTATAATGAGCTACAGAATCAACATTTTCAAATAGTTCTATACCTTGGCTTGCTTTGAGACAAACTGAAAACATTCACTATAGTATGAGACATTCATTACAAGAGTATATGTCAAAATTTATAAATGAGCATAGAAATCTCAATTTAAACAAAAAAGTTAAATTTTATCAAATGTTTACTTTCGTTTAAATTATGATTATGTGTTCTTTCTTTTGCTCATTAGCAAGTTTGACTATTTTGAATAATGGGTTCAATACTTCATCAAATAATATCTTGGTTGATTTCTCATTTTCATAAAATCATTTGGTGATATTA
>ML776559.1:2789911-2819436 GCA_009831015.1 Picea engelmannii | reverse complement strand
TCATAGTTTAGCAGTCAGTTTCACTTGTCGTGTGATCTTCATTTTTGCATGTGGTTACGTACCATGCGTCTTGGTCATGTTCTGATGTTCGTCCTGGTTGTTTACTCGTGTATGCGCACACACACTTCAGAAAAAAAAATTTTGCACCTGGCACTAGAATAGTTGTCGTAACGAGGCGGTTCGCTTACATATCACCCAATTGAAAACCAACCCAATTAATCAACAATCTACCCCTTTGGCATTGATGGAAACACTTTGATGCAATACTAAAATCATATCACTGAAGCTCCCCCTGGAACCATGCCTGCATCTCTCCGACTAATGCTACCCCTAAAACCATGCCTACATCTCTATGACCAATTCTCCCCCTGGAACCATACCTTTTTCCTCTGCATCTGATAAATATCTCCCCTTTGTCATCAATGGAAAAGGTATCTTTCCATTCGGGGTTTCTCCCTCTAACTGAATCGTCTGATATCCCAACCTGAACTTTCCTCTTTATGGTGCTTCCTCGTGTACATATAAGACATATAAGATAAGTATTCAAAAGAATTCATTTTGGAGTATAAATAACTCAGAGTCTCTCACGAAGATACTCAAAGGCTTCTCGTGGAAGCAGTTTTGTAAATATGTATGTCACTTGTTCTTTTGTGCCCACATATTCAACTCTGATGTTCTTTTCTGCAACATGTTCTCGTAGGAAGTGATACTTAATTGGAATGTGCTTCATCTTGGAGTGAATCACTGAGTTCTTTGAGATACTTATGGTGCTTTTATTATCACAATAGATTGGAATGGGCTCATCATACTCAACCTGTATATCTGTCAAAGTTTGTTTCATCCATAGAACCTCTGTACAACATGTTGTTGCTGCAATATACTCTGCCTCGGTTGTAGATAAAGATACTAATGATTATTTCTTGCTTAGCCATGATACTAAACATTCACCCAAGTATAACGTTGCTCCATTGGTGCTTCGTCAGTCATCAATGCAACCTTCCCAATCATTGGTAGATTCATTATCTCTCTGAGCTTTGGCTTCTTTCTTTCTGTCTGTGGATTCATTTTTCAATACAATGCATGAAAGTACAATCTCTTGAAATTTTTCCTTATTTACCTGTCCTTCCTTTCTTTCAGTTATTTTCCAAACCTTTCTGTATATGAAATCTTTCTTTTTCTCTGTAGAATTTTCTTCATCTCGTTTTATTGCCAATCTTGTGATCTCTGGTACCTGGTCTTTGTTCACTTGTTCTTCCTGTTTTCTTATCCATACTTTCTTATATCTAATATCAGTGTTCTCTTTCATGGAGTTATCAATCATGCTTCTACAATCAATGGCTATGTGTCCATAGCTATGAAATTTGTAACACTCAATGTTACATGTGACCACATAGGAACTTCTTTCTTGAACATTTATTTTATAATCCTTGCAATTTCCAACCTTATGTCCAAATTTAGTACAACAAAAACAATGACCATAAAATAAATTTGCATACCTGGAAGTGAATGATGTTCTTTGTGGTGCAGTCCTTCTGAATTTTTTCCTTGACTGATCATGATCATGATTGAAGCTTCTTTGTGCCTTGAACATGGTTGGTCTTCTTGAAGATGTATCTTCAATAGTTTTCTTAGATTTTGGTTGACCATGATTCCTTCCTTTGAGTACTTCTGCATAACTCTTTCTATTTTCTTCATTCTTCTTTTCTAGAAACCTAGAGTAGTTATGTTCATTCTTTATAACTGGTGTGGGTGTTTTTGTCTCTTCAACGTTCTTGTTGTGCTTGAAGATTTTACTTCTCAATGTGAAAACTTCTTCTTCAAGCTTCTCAACCTCTTCCTCTTTCTTCATTATCTGAGACTTCATAACTTCTTATGTTCTTTTCACTTCTTCAAGCTGAATTTTTAAAGTGATTATTTCTTCTTTAAGTCCTTTCTCTTCTTGACCAAAATCTGCCTCAAGATGGTTTATATCGTTAGTTATTTCCTTAAGATGATCTGTCAATATCTTCTCTCTCATTTATGCTTCTTCCTTCTATGTTTCTATGTTGGTTTCCAAACACTTCTTTTGATATTCAAGATTTTCTTCGATCTTTCTAGCTTCTTCTAGCTAAGTTCTTAAGTTCTCGATGACCTGTTGGGATTCTTAAAAAATGTGAACACTTTCATTTTATTTCATCAATTCTTTCTTGAGTGAATTGTTTTCTTCTCTTAGTTCATCTAAAGCACTAATCAATTCTTCTTCATAACTATCTTCCTTTTCAATTAGTTTTTCTGTCTCATTTCCTTCATGGCATTCTATTTCAAGAGGTCCATGCTTTTCATAATTATAGAAAAAAAGCATACCTCTGGTGATTATGTACTCTTCATCTTTTGAATCTGCTTAACATGGTGAACATAATTCTTCTTGATTTGCATCTGCATCTTCTTTGAAATTTTATGAATCTGTGATGGGTGAAGAATATATGTCATGTAACTTATCCCAAAGTTCTTTTGTTGATGAACATTTACCAACCTTTTCTCTTACCGGATTAGGTAATCCTTCCCAGATAAAATCCATTGTTATTTTGTTATTCATCTTCAATTCCTTCTTGGATGTAGTCTTTGCCGTTTTTGAACTATCATATCCTATAACAACTAATAGCTAAATATAATGTCCATCTGTCTGTAAAAATACTTTCATCCTTATGCTCCACATATCATACTTAAAACCATTATAACCATTAAACATCGATACTCGATTCTCAGAATAATCCATGATCTCCTTCCAATGGTTAAATTGTTTCCTGAAGTAACCTTCTCTGATACCAATTGTTGGATTACTAAGAGGGGGGGTGAATCAATAATAGAGAAATTTAATCTTTTTTCACCATAAAATGCAAGTGTTATACCAATGTAGAATTATCATCCAATAGTTGCAAAGTAAATAAACAATAAACAAATGAGAAATCACACACATACACAGTACACCACTGTTTTATGTGGAAACCCAAAGTGGAAGAAAACCAAAGAATGATTTTTCTTATATGTCTTTAAGAATTACATTCATTGGAAGCACCAACTTCCTTTGTTTTCCAGCTGCAACTGGAAAGAGGCTCCAACCCCCTACTTTCTCAGGCTACAACCTGAGGGAAACTCCAATTCCCCAATTCTATGGCTACATCTAGAAGGAGGCTACAACGCCCTATGTTCTTCGGCTACAACCGCAAGGTGGCTACAACCACATGTCCTTGCCCCATCCAACCACCCTAACGTATAAGTAGAATGATGGAACCACTGTCACACTATCAATGTGAGATATACTGTTGTAAACCTTTACCAATCAACCTACACCAAACAACATACACCAATAACATGAACCATGCTCAACCTGTATAAATAACCTGTCACAACAACTTGTCCAAACAACCTATCACAACAACCTGTCTCATCAACCTTATCAACCAAATCAGATCTAATCACCAAGACAACTCTCAAAGATGTGCATCATCCAAGCATAACACAATAACTCATAATCATCACCAAGATCAATATGTGTTTCTAATAATATACCAATACAAGTATGCTATATCATCCATAAACCATGTGTCAACAATACTACTAACAAGTGCCTCCAACCATGTACAAAGTATGTACCAATCATGTATCAACTACTCATCAACTATGACTCATCAAGATGTACCAACATCATCAACTATACACGTCTTGTATGTGTTAACTCATCAACTACTTGTCTCAACTATGTGCCCAACATGTATCTCAACCAAAAGCCCTCATCAATTTCATCATCCAAATCTGATTTGTAACTCTGTAATAGACCTGGTGTATATGATCACATACCTGCAAACCTTCCTTAACTTTAACAACAAGAGACTATCATTTTCATCAAACTTTACTTCAGTCTCACATGACTAGTTTTGGATTAGTCAATAACCCTAACTTGAAATAATCATAACTATGTACCTGTAATGAATAAAGATCTAAAAATAATACACAATGTTCTTCAATGTGTTTTATGCAATTTCTCCAAGTGTCACTGCTTGGAACCTCTCATAAAAGGAGTTATAGAAAAAAATGGCATACCTTCTTGAATTATGGCTTATTTTAGAGAGAGAACTTATAGAGTGTGCCCCGCATGGAATATGTGTTGTATAGATCTGAAAATTGTACACAAAACACTATAGACTGTACTCTAATCAACACATTTTGTCTTACTGGATTTGGATCTGTTATGAAGAAGTTATGACATTTTTTCCAGAAACATCTATTTTCAACTAGTTTTAGGACTAGCCACAAACCCTGTTTTCCAAGGAGTGTAACTCCAAAAATACAATGAACCACAAGTTGAAATTAGTACCAAAACTACTTGGATATGTTTCCTCAATGTCCTCCCAATTTTGTGGTTTGAATCATTCTAGAAAAAATGTTATTGCGAAAATGGGGAGATGACCTGTAAATAACATACCTTAGAAATCATCATCAAAAGAATTTATCCTCCCTTGAATTTCGGCCTTCTTTACTTCACCTTCCCTCTAAAATTTGTCTTAGATATCCTTTGGTTACCTCAGTCACCTATAGATATTCAATAAGTGTGATAAAAATCAGAGAGCGTTGCCTCTTATTTATACTCTTCAAGTAGCTTCCTTAGAAGCATATTCTAGGTCACTTTTCCCACATAGCCACTTTGTCCACATAGTCACCTATGTCCAACTTTGCCCAATTTTCCACTTATCCATGTATCCAATAGCCACTTGACCACTTAACCCATTTTCCTCATTTTAGGCTTAACCTTCTTATAACCACTTTCCATAATTAGAAAGTTCTCCATTTACTTTATTATTTAAATAATCCTCCTTGACTTTATCACTTCACTTTATTATTTAAATAATCCTCTTTGACTTTGTCACTTCACTTTATTATTTAAATAATTCCCTTTGACTTTGTCACTTCACTTTATTATTTAAATAATCCTCTGTGACTTTGTCACTTCACTTTATTATTTAAATAATATTTTTCTACTTTGTCACTTCACTTTATTATTTAAATAATCTCTTCTTTGCAAGAACTTTGACTACTTTGACCTTTTGGGGCTTCTAGATGACTCATGAGGGTTCTCCAACTTCACATGGCCATAACTCTCTAACCGTGAGGAGTTATGTGACGTTCCACATACCACCAAAAATGGCATGACATGTACTATCCATCTAGAATAGTCTTACCTGCAAATATATCAAAACTCATACCATTATATATCAAAAAAACTTGGGTCCATTACCCAAACCTTTGTGCTACCGAAATTCGCTACCGGACTTTCTTCAAGGGTTGAAATCAATGACAACCAACCCAATTAATCAACAGTAACATGAGGACTGGTGTAGAGAAAAGGGGGTGTTTTATATCTTGGAATACTTCCTATTGTGATTCAGAAAAAAAAAAAAAAATATTGGCTTTAGCTCCACCTTTCGTGACTTGAGTAAGGGGATATAAAATATGAGAGAACCCCAACAGGAACCTACGGTAGAAGTTGGAGAGGCCCAAGAATTTATGAATCTCTGTCATATTTTTCATGGCTAGCCAATCGCGAATGAATTGGATCTTGGATGGGTCCACATGCACCCCATGTTCATCCATGATGTATCATAAGTATTGAATTCTATGCATGCCAAATGAGAATTTTTCTATATTAGGGTTCTTAAGACCCACTCTATGTGTTGCAAATGTTTTTCTTGGGTCCAATTGAAGATGAGGATGTCATCCAAATATATGACCACAAAATGGTTTGTGAATGGACACGATATATTATTTGTCATCCTCATGAATGGCATTGGAGTATTAGTCAATCCAAAAGGCATGACCAACCACTCAAAAAGGCCCTCTTTAGATTTGAAGGGTTTCTTCCATGCATTTTTTTTCTCTATCAAGACCCAATGGTAGCATGACTTCAATCAATATTACTAAATAACTTGGCACCCTTAATTTGATCATGAAGATCGGCAATATGGGGGATTGGGTATCGGTTATTGACAGAGATTTTTTTCAAGGATATGTAATCAATATAGAGTCACCATGTGCCATCCTTCTTCTACACCAACGCAATTGGGCTCAATCGAATGTGGCCCTTTCGAATGAGCTCATGAATTTCATGATTTATTTCCTCATTCTCCAAAAGGGAGCTTGGGTAAGGGAGCACCAAGTATCAATTCAATGGGATATTTGACCTGACAATGTAGAGGCACCCCTATAAGTGAGGAAAATATTTTTTTATATTACTTTATAACCTTGTCCACCTACTTCTACTATGTAGAAATATCCTATGCTAAAGTTGTGGAGGTTGTGGTGACCTTTCATTCAACTTCTGACCGAACCATGAAGAGGTCAAACTTATAAGTATAAGAGGTTACCTTTCAACATTGTTTTGTCGAGATCAATGAAATTTCAGTAGTCAAAACTACCCCTGATACCCTATAGGGTTGACCTCCCAAATTAACAATGAAACTATGGGGTTGGGATTCATAAACAATGTAAATTTTCCACATGTAGGGTTTTCCTAAAGAACATCAAAAAAATTTAGTGGGGAAACATCACATAATACCTCAACTTTGAAGGGATTGATACCATAGTACAGACAACACTATTGGTTGATGCAGAGATCTCATCCTTGGCTCAACCAACCAATGGTGTATGTTTGGGGTGTGACATTGTTGGTAGCTTCAATCCCTTGGTGACCTTCACTGAGATTGGGTTCTTACGGCTACCACCATTAACAATGAAATGTAGTTGGGTTCCCTTCACCCACATCTATGAATGAAAGAGGTGCTTCCCTTCCTCAAGCTCCTCTGACTCATCTAGTTGGATCTTTATAGTTATGATGGTAGCACTGGGTTCTACATCAATGATCCACTTTCACTTTTTTTGTTCTGAATAAGATTCTAAGTTAGGATTTGGCTCTTTTTTTTTAATCTTTTCCATTAATGATTGTTTCGAGTAGAATTCATTAGTGTTGTTCCAGGGGATTTTGTGGAACTCACACCACTTTCCATTTTCCATTAACTTCTCATTACCCTTATTTTCTTGCAGCTTCAACTAGTTGTCTCAAGGTTAGATCTTCTTTCTTTGTCCCTTGTTCTATGAGTTAGGGACACCTTTACCATTCTTTTATTGTAGTGGATTTGCAGACCTAAACTGTCACTTATTTCGTTGCTTAAATTTCTACTTGATTTTGATAGCATATCGATAAGTGACTCCTAGTGAGGAGATGTCTAAGAAATCCATCTTTATTTATATGTACCTATGTAGGTTATTGTGGTACTTTAAAACCAAGTTCTTATTGGAGTATTTTATACCCATCTTTGAGCGTAAGGTATGGAAGATGTTGGTCTACTCTGGAACTATATAGTCTCTCTCCTGATGTAGAGTCATCCATCTCATGTACTGGTCATCATAGATTCCATCAGGGTAGAATTATTCCTCGGGAGCATCAACAAAGAGCTCCCAAGTGGGTCCCATCATGAATGTTTATACTCATATTCGTTATGTCTCTTCCATTAATTTTCTCACCAATATTTGACATGGGGAAGGGATTTAAGGAGCGCAAAGGTGAACTTTTTGGTGTCAGAATTGTTTTTAACATAGTAACAAGTCTCTAACAGATATGCCCATTTCTCCAAAGAAACTATATCTATATGACCTTCAAATAAAGGGATATCAAAGTTAATTTGTACCTTTAAGGGTGTCACACCTCCAAAATGGTTGCTTATTGAAGGTGCCTCACCCACCATCAACAGTCATTTAAGGATCTGGGTAAATATTTCCATCATCTTCCTCCTCTGTCATGCGAGGAATTCCTTGAGAAACATATTTATAGGTTCTCTTTCCCCTTCATTTGGATTTTCCCCTACCATGGGAGGTCGCTTGGGTTGGCAAGAGTGGTTGTCTCTTAGTAAAACTATCTTGAGACCCAATCATGTGTACCCTGAACTCGTTAGGGACATGCACCAAAAACAAAAAGAGAATAGATTTCTCTGATACCAATGATCCAGATTATATAGGGAATGAAATGAAACATGCACAATAATATAGCATAGAGCACAATAATACAATGAAAACCCAACTTCTATTAATGAATAAAATAGTGGAATATTGTAGAACACAAACGGGATAGAATGGTCGTATCTTGTCTCTGGAGAGAGAGAGAGAGAGAGAGAGAGAGAGAGAGAGAGAGAGAGAGAGATCAACTACACTAGTTGCAAAAGCTAATATAAGAGGTCAAAAGGATGGCCTTTTAACATAAAGTAAGAACCCTAAAGTTCCATAACCCTAAATGTAGGAGGTGAAGCACCAAAAAGTGTTTTTGAAACTCCAAAAGGTATTTTTGGGCATCAGTTTCTGCATCTAATTTCTTGCGGTGCAACTTTCGCATAAAATCTTGATTTAGCATGCATAGTAGCTCGTTAGAAATCTCTAACTCAAGACTAGAATACTGCAACATGGCCTTGTTTTTCCGAAGGTGAACCTAGGCCCTTCACCCTTTACATAAAACATCATTTAAGGCCTCAAAACGAACCCATAAGTTTAGGACTGAGAAAATCCTAGGAATCATAACAAAACTACCGAGAAGGAGAACCTTGTTGAGTGGGTGGAAGAGGTGGGTAGCCACTAATATCCACCTGGCTCATGTGCATTCTATACTACATCATAGATGAAACAAGGATGTTGTATCTCTTTATTTCCTCTATTGTGAAATGTAGGAAATTGCATATAAGATTCATGTAGATATGTTTTCATCCTTGTCTGGTGAATTTGAACTAGCACAACCCTATAGGTTTCAACTATTGTACTACTAGAGAAAATCCTATATCAACACTCACAGAACTAGATAATATAGAGGACAAATTCTAATTACCTCTAGTACTCACACTTGCATTATTCAAGGCCATGGTAGCAAGTGTACTCTGACTACTAATCACACACACTAGCACTCTACATATCAATAGTAACTATATTCTAACCAATAACGAATGGCATGGTGGGAGGGATTTTGTATGGATAGGAATCACTATCATTTCATTCTTCCTTCTTAGCAGCATGGATCTTCCAAGTGTTAGGATGCTAGAATGACATATATTGAAACCCATCTTTAAAGACAATGTTTACTTGATTCTACTCTTTGATGGCTTCTGTAGTGAGTTTAGAGTCAACAACCTCAACCAATGTATCTATGCCTATAGTCTTAATTTTTACATCCCCTATGTCATCATGCATTTACCATCTCAACTCCTTACAAACTCCCTCTAACTCTGTGAACTTCTCAATTCTCCATGTCAAGATGCTTTCTTAATCTTATTTTGTTTCAAGGGTAACCAAAGATCCTTTCTATGCTTCTCTGATCCTTTGCATTGTTACACATTCTAAATGCATCTCAGGACCATACCTTCTCACCATAAACTCTTGATTTATGTGGATATTTTTCATCTCTTCCCACCAACAACTTTTTGTAAGTTCTGGATGGTTTTGATGCCACTTTTTCCTTTCACCTTCAATAAAAACCACCTTTAAAAATGTTAATATATTAAATAGATTATGGCATCAACTCTACCATCTAATTCTTCCACCATTCCAACCCCCCCACATGGGTCTTATGCTTTCCACCATCAAAATTTTTATCCACATAGGTATTTCCTCAATCAATCTTTTGCATTGATATTTCCCAAAAAATTCTAGTGCCTTAGTTAAAGACTAATGGCATTCCAGCACAAATTTCAAAGCATCCTTCTATGGTTTTTAAAACCAAAAACCAATCGCTCAAATCAGAACATGGTCATACAACTAGATCATTGGCAAATGTTCATTTTTCCATGTAATATGGGAGTCGATGATGATGTCACTCCATAAGACTTTCTAACCATTCATACAAATTTAGTATAAACTCAATAAAGAAAATATTGTGTAAACACTCAACCAAGTGCTTATATGTATATCTTGCAACAAATTCACCCAAATATGCACTTTCCTGGCACATGAACTCATGAATTCTTACTTTCAATAAATCTTGAAGCTTGACCATCATTGGCTTTCACTATATCTCCACTACTCTACATTTGTTAAAGTTGCATCAATGAAAAAATGTTGTTGGCTCTATGATAAACCCAAGTTTTGCAGAAGGTGTTCAATAATAGTCCATAGTATTTTATTATGTGGGCATATTCAACCTTCCAAACGAAGGAAGTCTCACCTGAGGTATGTTCGGTAGTTGTAGATTAAATGATGTGTAAAATATTAAAAATTTAGTGGGGGTGCCCAATTCATTAGTTAAAATTTAATCACCATTTATTTAATCTAATAGAACTAAAATCATATACAGTAAATACAAAAAAGTAGATGTCATCATGATACACCACAAGAACATACACATCAATAGAACAATCTTCTTTCACTATATTAATAGAACTCGTAATACATATCATAGTAGTGACAAATTATGCATCTACCATGTGCATAACTAACACTAGAACATAATTTTCTCATAACATAACTCAATACTAGCTGATCAAGAATTCTACATAGAAACATAACTACCTTTAAATAGTAGACCCACACACACACACATATAAGAAATTGAGGCAGTTATCGAAGATTCATGAATATACTAGAGAATCTACCAATTGTAACCCACTTGTACAAAAAGGTCTAGCCATTTAAAAAAATACATAGAGGGTCTAAGAGACTGGGCACATAGGGTTTATAAAACAATTCCTTGGACTCCACATACTTAGACTTTCACGGTTCCATATGCTGAGGCTTTTGCATATTCATATCTACTACATATTTGTTTTCATGTCTTCTACAAATTTGTCTTATGTTGAGCAGATATTATAAGCCTAAAAGTACTTGGTATAATATTATTTTATTGTACTCAATATTTTCTAGAATGAATATTGTTAGAGTAGATAATATAAGCCTAAAAGTACTTGGTATAATATTATTTTATTGTACTTAAGTTTTTCTAGAATGAATATTGTTAGAGTAGATAATATGTCTAGAAAAGAGTCGTTTTTTAGAATCAATAAATTAGGAATTGATTAGAATCCTCATTTATTGTACATGGACACTAGTCATAGTCACTTGATTATGTGGTAAGATGTCCATAACAAAATTAGTTTAAGAATCATTATGATGAGCTTATTTAAGCTCTCATTTTCTCATGTACTAGTAATGTTGAGATCGTAAGCTCTTGCATTATTCATGTAATTTATTTTCCTTAATCAATAAAATATGTGTGTGTGAGGACACTTCTACCATCATATGCCAATACTTACTTAAAATTGGCCCTCAACATACACCCTACTTAGAAGATCCAGTAAGATGGATGGAGGTCAAAAAGAAGAAAACACACAAATCATCACCTTGGGTCTAGACCTACATGACCTAGAATCAACAATGAAAACTCTATTAATATGTGATGGTCATGTGAATTGCTTTGCAATCAATTTGTTAAAATTTACTCATGTATTCTATATACTAACATAAATCATTCCATAGGAAAAAAACTTAAATAATGAAATTCTTTCCAAATTTTATATTATTTGGTTTTGGAGACAAAGTCATAACCCTTTTTAATCTAAGATCTTAATCCTTAAACAATAATAATTAAACTAAATCAAACACGAAGTCCTAGTGCTCTATTAATATAAACATGTGCATTATGTTGAAAAACAATATTATTACAAAAATTGATTTCCTTATATATATTTAAGGATAAATATTATATATTCACCATCATAATTTTGTAGGAACCAGTAGTTATGGTATAACTTTTTCTAATTTGAACAATAATAGAAAATTGCAGTGACTATTAGTGTTTTTAAATTTTCTTTTGATTTACTAGGACATCTACGTCAAGTAGGACAGAATTAGGTTTACCTCCATCTTTTGGAATTTGACTCTATTCAGTCCTCTACTTTATCATCAAGATATGGATTAAAAAAAGGCCACCTTTTTGTTAATTGATCACTAAAAACGGAATCTTTCAAAGTGGCAAGTCAAGATTATACATAACTGCACAATCCCTTATGAGTCTCGATGATCATGTGAACCTTGTGTTTCATTTCTCTTTAAGTTATTCATTTGGCTGATAATTAGAAAAAGTTTGTAATATTTTGTTAGTGTGATTGTAATTTGCTGGATTAATTTTTAGTTAAGAAATTCTAATTCAAAGAAATTTAAATAATTAAAATTAATGAATGAGATTTTATGTTTATTATTTTCTAGCATTTTTTAATGTATCAGTTAATTTATTTATATTTTAATATTTACTTAATATGATTAAGAAATTACTATATGATTATCTGATTACCATATTCAAAAAATTAACAAACTTAAAATTATAAATTTACTTTATTATTAATTTTTTTTATTTTTTTTGTTTTATAGTATTAGATTTACATTTCAGCCATACCATAAAAGAGCAGCCATCATATTCTGAGTAATGAATTCATAAAGAAAATAGTGAATAGAGTAATAAATTTAGTCAGCTTTTCATTGGACTCTGCAATTATAACCATACCCTTTTCTTCCATTTTCAACTCCACAACATGTAACCATTTTATTGATTTATACATATTCTCTGAGTATGACCCTATTCTATTATTGACAGTCACTAGGCGTATTCTTGCCACTCCAAAGGAATCAGATTAAAATAAAAGTTTAAGTTATGATTAAATAACTTATTAGATCTGGTATTAATTGTTTTGCTATTAATTGTTTTGCTACAGTGTAACTAGCACAGCCATAAATTACAGTGTAACTAGCATAGCCACAATGAATATTTATAGCATATTTCATTTACAAACTCTAATTAGAATTTATATTAAGGTTTGTAAATTAATTATATTTTTAAGTGTTAATCAATCATACTTATGTGACTGTGCTAATCACATCAACCCTTAACTAACCAAAAAAATTAAATATCTTAAATGTCCATATAAAACCTGAATCATCTTACAGACAAAAGCAAAAAGCTTTGAAACTGGTTACACTAACAAAATTTAAAAAAATATATATATATTATTATTACTTTTGTTATTATGGTTTGTCCGATCTATCGTGCAACACATATTTAGTCCAACAGATTTTGAAGCCTTCCATAAATTTGTTTTTAATACATTGCTGGAAACGACATGTCAGGAACACGTGAACTTGTTTCCTTTGCAAGCTGTACTGAAGCATCCTCTCTCTGCAAAGTTGTGTTTAAATTTTTAACTTCACGTGTCAAGGAAATTCACGTGAATCGAGTGTTCACAGCGTATGTGGGAATTTGCTGGGCCATTCAGGGATGGAATTTGATAGGCAATTTGGCCGAAATACGGTGTTCTTCATCATTTCCTCCACCACATTCGGCAGTTTTATGTACTTCTAAATCCCAGTGCGAAACCGAAACCGTCTGTAAGTCTGGATGAACACCTTAAAAAAGAAATTCAGCTTTTTACTTCTCTACGTAATCATGGTGCTATTAGCTGATATCTTTTTGCCAAATTTATCTGATAATCGTACTTCAAAATTTATCTGATAATCGTACTTTAAAATTTCTATACATAAAGAGATTGAGAGATTCCATTGCCTACACAGACACATTTTCACATTCAGGAAGAGGAGAGCTGATGAGAAAGCCTAACTAATTCCTAAATCCTATTTATAAAAGGATAAATAGGGTTTTCAACCATTATTCAAAAAATCTATTTTTTAATATATTTAGATTAGTATTATTATCTCAACTTATTATAATAATGGGTTTAATGGTTAATAAAATATGTTTTTCCCTAAAAATTTATAAGTTCAAAAGCAGAAGAGTTAGGGTAAAATAGGATATGTACACTTTAGTAAACTTTACCAGTAAAATCTCTGAAGGAAGAGGTTCTCATACATCAATTTGGTGTCTAATAAAACCATCTTCTCGGATAATATTTACCAATAATTATGACAATTTATCTACCGGTATAAGGTGCTTTCTGGTTTATTTGGAAATCCTTGGGTTATCATAATCCTCGAATAGTTTCCATGGCAGAACAGAAAAGAGTTGATGAGACAGCAAGTACAACTCCTCTCAAGAACAGCATGGGCATACCGCAGGAGGAGGACGGAGGAGGCTACTCATGCAGGCTTACAGGCTTAAGACAAATATCACCGACTCCAACGCAAGACATCGAAGAAGAACGAATCTCCGTTGGGCGGTCCGCCCATTCCGTGAATCTCGCTTTTCTTCTTCACGACCATTGTCAACTCTTCTTGTCGTCAAAATCCGTGGACAGGAGTTTATCAGCTGGTACAAGAGTTCCAACTTCCGTATATGTGTTATTAATTTTTTGGAAACTGTATTTTTAAGCTGAAAGGTGTACACCTATTGACAATGGGCACAATTAATGATCTTTTAACCTTATTTAACCTTAAACCCTAATCTGATGGCTATGCATTGAAGATGCTGGCATATTCTTAATCGTCCTCCAAAATCAATGGATCAGATTTATTGTTCATAATTTTCTTGCATTTATCAAGACATCCGTTAACATGTTTACTTTTTAACATTTACCTAATCACATTAAAAAATTACTGTAAAGATATGTAATTGCCACGTTCCATTTATCAACCTAATACAACCAAACGTTTCATATTACCACAGACGGATTACCACAAACATTTTATATTTAAGGCACCCATTCTCAGTGTATTGGGGACACCTCAGCTGCTACCTTTCGGGGTTCTCAGCCGCGAGTTAGCTGTTGCGCTAGTATTGTATCATTTATTGATCTTGCAAGTCAGGGACCTGTTTCTTCCGCAGGCTGATGTGAGTCGTGTCGCTTTTTTTAGTAAAATTGCGTTTATTTTTAACTTTGTGTTTGATAAGTTAAGGATAGGATGGGGTGAGCTAATAAGTATATAAATCTGTATTCATTGTAATTTATTTATGGAGTTGTTTAACTGTTTTATGTTTGGAATTCAGCAACATAAATTGGTATCAAATCACAAATTTTTGTTGAATAAATTGCATTTTTTAATGTAGAAAGTATGTTGAAAAAACCTTAGAGTACTAGAATTACAGAGATTTACTTATTGAAATCTGTAGATCCAATAATATATAGTCAAATTTCCAGCAAATATTCCAAAAAAATATAGAAAAAAATAAAATATTAAAATTTAATGATTGTTTAAGTTTAGATTTTAAGTTAAAAAATTTAAATAATAATTATGGAAATGAGTATGTGTTTATAAACATAGACATTGTTATTTTGTCAAATGATGGTTGATTTGCGTGATTTGCATGTGTAGATACAATTGCTAGCAATCCCCCACCTTTGTTAATGACTATCATAATCAAGACTAGAAAGTCCTTATAGGAGATAGGATAGCATACAAAGAATTGTTAGTTAGTTATGTGGTGGCCCCTAATTGATTCATTATGCATATATATGTTATTTGGTCATTCATGGGCATTAGTTAGGTGATGGATGAGATATGGCCAAACCTGCTATTCTTAAGGTCATCTAATGATTACTTTGAAGATGTTGTAGTCCTTATAGCAGATAAGATAGTAGACATAGAATTGTTAGTTAGGTAGACAAAGAATTGTTAGTTAGTTATGTGGTGGCCTTTAATTGATTGATTATGTGTATATGTTAGTTGGTCATGAATTGGTATTAGTTAGGTGATAGATGTGATATGGTCAAACCTGTTATTGTTAAGGTCATGGAATGATTATTTTGAAGATGTTACAACATTATTAACACTATTGATTTAACATTAAGTAAGAATATTTAGTTTTAGAGAGTGTTTTTGTATGCTAAGAGATGGGAAAATATGTGGAGCACCTTTGTTACATAAAGTTGATATAATCATCTTTATCCCCTTTTTTGGTTCACTTTGAATCATGATAAAACGTTAGACTAATTCCAATGATTAGTTACACCTTTTGGAGTCTAGACCTTAGTTCTTCATAGGAGGGTGAAACAATAGACATTAGTTAGGTGATGTCTTTGATATGGGAAAACCGGCTATTGTTAAGGGCATCACATGATTATTTTAAAGATGTCACATCATTATCGATTTAACATTAAGTAAGAATCTTTAGGTGTGGAGAGTGTTTTTGCATGCTAAGTGATGGGAAAGTATGTGCAACACCATTTTTACATAAAGTTGATATAATAATCTTTATCCCCCTTTTTGTTCACTTTGAATCATGATATAACCCTAGGGTAATTCCAATGATTAGCTACACCTTTTGGAGCCTAGACCTTATTTCTTCATAGGAGGGAGAAATGATAGGAATGAGTTAGGTCATGTCTATGATATGGGAAACCTGCTACTATTAAGGCCATCACATGAATATTTTGAAGATGTCACATCATTATCGATTTAACATTAAGTAAGAATCTTTAGGTGTGGAGAGTGTTTTTGCATGCCAAGTGATGGGAAAGTATGTGCAACACCATTTTTACATAAAGTTGATATAATAATCTTTATCCCCCTTTTTGTTCACTTTGAATCATGATATAACCCTGGGGTAATTCCAATGATTAGCTACACCTTTTGGAGCCTAGACCTTAGTTCTTCACAGGAGGGAGAAATGATAGGAATTAGTTAGGTGATGCTTTTGATATGGGCAAACTTGCTATTGTTAATGCCATCACATGATTATTTCGAAGATATCATTTCATTATTGATTTAACATTAAGTAACAATGTTTAGGTGTAGAGAGTGTTTTTGCATGCTAAGTGAAGGGAAAATATGTCCAACACCTTTTTTACATAAAGTTGATATAATCATCTTATCCCCCTTTTTGTTCACTTTGAATCATGATATAACCCTAGGGTAATTCCAATTATTAGCTACACCTTTTGGAGCCTAGACCTTAGTTCTTCATAGGAGGTAAAAATGATAGGCATTAGTTAGATGATGTTTGTGATATGGGAAAACCTGTTATTGTTAAGGTCATCACATGATTATTTTTAGGATGTCACATAATTGTTGATTTAAGACTAAGTAACAATATTTACATGTAGAGAGTATTTTTTCATGCTAAGTGATGGGAAAATATGTGCAACACCTTTTTTACATAAAGTTGATATAGCAATCTCTATCCTCCTTTTTGTTCACTTTGAATCATGATATAACCCTAAGGTATTTCCAATTATTAGCTACACCTTTTGGAGCCTTGACCTTAGTTCTTCGTAGGAGCACGAAACGATAGGAATTATTTAGGTGATGCATGTGATATGGACAAACCTACTATTGTTAAGGTCATCACATGATTATTTTGGAGATGTCACATCATTATCGATTTAACATTAAGTAAGAATCTTTACATGTAGAGAGTGTTTTTGCATGCTAAGAGATGGGAAAATATGTGCAACACCTTTTTTTTATGTAAAGTTGATATAAGAATATTTATCCCCCTTTCTGTTCACTTTGAATCATGATATAACCCTAGGGTAACTCCAATGATTAGGTACACCTTTTGGAGCATAGAACTTAGTTCTTCATAAGAGGGTGAAATGATAGGGTAATGGTCCACAACTTGACCTCAACATACCCATACCAAATTCACACCAAACCACACATGTGTTATTTAGCAAAAAAGAAATTATCAAACAACAATACTTTCACTTGCACACAAGACATAGTTAGTTATAAAATATACAACAATTTGTATTTAGAATGGTCTACTCATTCTCATTATTCAATGACAAATTCAATACATACACTTTTGAATCTTCTCTCTCTATGTGTGTGTGTGTGTGTGTCTTATCCTCTCTTGTAGACCCCACATCTAGTAAGCTTTGTCTGAATGCACAAAATCTACAATCTCATAGTCTTCTCCTTACTCATAAGATTTTCTAACTCTAGAAACCACTTTGCACTTTTGTATGCTTCATTCTTAGGCATAGAATCACTCAATACCACTTATCTTGTTTCTATATAACTCATCTTCTTTCACAACCATCTTCCTCATTTATTGAGTCAATGTCTCTCACTTGGAGATCTATCTCAAAACCAACACTCTCAAGTCTTTATTTATATCTAGCAGAGCCAACTCAACTCCTTTCTTGTTTCATAACATTATTTTCACCACCAAATCTTCAGACTTATAGGCATGTCAATTCCTCACTAGTAACAATTCATCTTTGTCCCTTCTCGACTTGACCTTACTATCAAATTGACAACATTTCAATTTCCCTTATGTGCATTATAATTTTTCTTCCTATGTGCTCACTACTCTCCACCAACTATTCAATAGTTACTCCAAACGTACTTTTTATCTTGCTAAACACCTTAGCACTCTTCTCTTTCACTATTACATATGGACACACATCAATATGTGTCTGCATCAAACTCCTCTTCCAAGCAAGCTTTGCACCTTTTTTAGCATGATACCATAGTTAGCTTGCTCCATCACTACTTTACCCTTGGGCAAATTTGTATAATCTTATTAAAAAAACATGTACTATTAGCACGTGGTTTATTTATCCATTTCCCCAAATACTTATTGTACTTTCTCCTAGGGTCTTGAATACCTTCTCTTCAAAAACCTTTGTTATGTATGGATTCCCCCATATGCCTCATCCAATATGGTTCAACATTTTCTTTCTTTTTTTCTTATAATCATACCTACAAAGTCATATATTTACATTAAATAGGGATGAAATATTCAACTCTCATGACAACTCCACTTCATATGCATTATCCCCATATCTTATTTAAATTTTACAAGGTATAATTGTCTTCGTGTTTAGTTTGTTATATGTCCTTTTAGGATAATGTTTTTTAACTAGATGTACCCTCACTAAATCACTCTCTTGTAATTTCTTGTATATTCTCCTCATATATATATTATTCTTTTATCTTCCACTACTCTCAATTTCTCATTCACCCACTCATGGATTTCTCTCATCTACTTATCAAAAACCTCTACATCATCGCTTTGCTACATCTAAATAGGAAATTAACCAAATATATTAATCCCTTCACATTACATCCATATACAATTTAGAAAGATGTTATTATTCTTGACATGTCCATTGTAGTATTATAAGAAATTCAACATATGATAGGAAATTTTTCCACCATTTCAATGTATTTACTGTGAAACATATCACAATATTTCTTGAAATAATGTTCACCATCTAACTCTATCCATGAATGTTTATGTTAGTGGTAGCATCCGACATGTACTTCCACATTGGCTTGTGTCTAGCATGTGGAATTCATCGAAATCCTACTATGAGTTTACTTTAGTTAAAAGGAATTAATTAAAGTAAAAATGTTTTTATCAGTGAATTGAGTTATTTAAGGAACATTCTTAGCATGCAACATGTAATCTAATTATCAAGTGGGTGTAAGTAATCTTAGCCATATGTTACTTTGGAGATTAGAAATAGATTGTAATTCATGATTATAAAAGAAAGACTAGGATGAAGGAGGAAGACACTTGTGTTGAGGGATTTGACACAGTCGTGGCTTGTGTGAGATACACTTGTGAGAGAATTTGAGAGGAAGTCACTTTGGTGAGAGACCAAGGATGAGGATAGAAAATATGGACGTTTTCTAGTGTGAGGAATGTAGTAGCAAAGAAGGATTTTTTATTACACGAGTGAGGAGATCTCACTGATTGGGTGAAGAGATTTCATCTAAGTGTTCATGCAGAGAGGGTTGGATCACAAAGGACCGTGATTCAATATCTTGGATAGGTGGAAAAAGAAGTTCATATAGAGGTCATACAGGTCAAGAAGAAGAGAGAGCAAAGGAAGCTGCAGGTGGGTTTCAGAGGATAGAAACTTGAGGAAAGCGTAGCGCCATAAGAAAGGGTCCATGTGGGTTTTCCATACATGTACATGGTTCATGGTGGAGACAGTCATGTATGTACGTGGGTCAATTGAAAAAGAAACTGCATACACCTCGAAAAACATGTTGTTGAGGGGTCATACGACAAAGAATACTTGGTCAGGTTTGTCTATAGTTGTATTTCTCTTAGTGGCCCATTTTCCCTATTACAATATCCCTAATTTGACCTTCATAAAAGCATCTTGGAACTATTTTTCCCTCCATAGTTTTTCTAGGGGTAGTTTACCTGAAAATATTGGTGTCTTGTATGTGGGATTTTGGTTTACTAGTTTATGCTTCCCCTGCATCTGTAGTTGATTACTTAGTTGTTCTTTTAGTAGATAAAGTGATTTTATTTTGAGCTATCTACTGATTTTTTAGTAGAGTGGTAAAATATCAACATGGTATCATAAAATACCAAGGATTGATTCCAAGAAATTTCAACAATGAATATTTAGATGATCCATTTAACATAACTACAAAATCATGACCAAGTTTTTCCATGATGTTCTTTTTAAATTTCTAAAATCTTGCAATCCCTATATGAAGTAATGGTATTTGGTAATCTATGTAATGTCTCATCTCCTCGAAAATAATATATGCACAACTATTGACATTATTGATTTTCAAACAAGGCAATGAATGTGCCATCTTAGAAAAATAGTTCACTACAACAAACATTGAGTCATGTCCTCTCTGCATTCTAAGCAATCCCAAAATAAAATCCATTGAAGTATCTTCCCATGGCTCCTTTAGCATAGGAAATGGAGTATATGATATTGTATTGTCACTCACTCTCTTGGCCTCCTAGATACTTCTATATCTCTCTACAAGTCTTATGACTTCCTTCCTCACAATAGTTCTAATAATATCTCTCTTCAAGAAAGCTCTAGGTCTATCTCTCACAAAGTGACTTGCTAACCCACCTCCATGTGATTCCTTAACAAAAGTCTCATGCAATGAAAATTCAAGGATACACAACCTCTTATCTTTGAATAAGTATCCTCCTTGCAAGAAAAAGTCCAAGTCACCACCTTAATCATGCACTACTAGATTTTGATATCAGTCCATGATAAAATCCTTGTTCTACACATACAAATCATTTATCTTCTCAAATACAACTTGTGGTGTCCTTACCCAACACTCCTAGATGCGGGATCTCTATATACTAGATTGACTAATAAAACTCTATCCCTCAAGAGACCAATTCAACATACTCCCAATAGACTCAAGGTCTTAGCATGGGGGCTTAAAATTAATTAAATGCACGCGTAATGAAAAATAATAGAATGTAGTTGATATGTAAACTATTGTGTATACCCCATTGGAACACTTCGTTAAAATAAAACTTATAAATAAAACCAAAATCTACCTATGAAGGTTAAATTCCTTTAGATTTCCATAATAATCAGTTACTGATTTTCTTCCTATGCATAAAATAGATAAAAAGATGAAAGTAGAAAACAGTAAAATACAATCACACACCATCCACAAAATGACACAAATATTTGTTATGGGAAATCCTTATGAGAGATAACCTAGCTACAAGGTGAGGCTACTCTTCTCTCTTTTCTCTGGTATGGAAATAATGCAAGTACAAAGGAGACAACACTCTCTATGGAGTTACCTAAGACATATGGCCTATTAGGCTGCTACAGAACAGTAACACCCCTCTGTTATCATCTCTAATTTCCAAATCCTAGTTTTTTTCTGCTCTACTTTGAAACAAATACAATAACATATAATGG
The DNA here is from genome assembly GCA_009831015.1 of Picea engelmannii. Lineage (NCBI taxonomy): Eukaryota > Viridiplantae > Streptophyta > Pinopsida > Pinales > Pinaceae > Picea > Picea engelmannii. The sequence goes on along the minus strand of ML776559.1, from coordinate 2,797,825 downwards.
AAACATTTCTCCTCCTAGTGGCCTGGTATTTAACATAGCATGATAGTCATATAGGGGTAGGTTTTTGACTTCCTCAACCCTCAATTGTGATAGGGTTTTGAACTGTCTAGAATATTCTTGAAATGACATATATGTCTAGCCCCATATGCATGAGTAATGAGGGATGACTTGGCATCCTCTCGCACCATGGTGATCAACATGGTAAGTCAACTTGCAGGAGGAACAACTTTTGCATACGGGCTCTAGTTGACACAATTTTTTCACTATTAGAAAGATATCGATGTGTAGAATAGTGTTGCAAGGTCCAACTATTCTAGGAAAGGTTTAACCCCAAGAAATGTCATTTTATGCCTCAAAATGGCTCCGGAAGGTTCCAGACCCTAATTTTCCAAACTGGGACCTGCCACTAAAATGATCTTCCAAGATGATTCCTACAATTTTTTCCACTCCAAAAGCATTGAGATAAATGAAACATAATATAATGATTCAATCTAGATCATACCTCCCCATTTAGGGAGGCTTTTTGTCCCCAAACACTTTACTAAATGAGGCGAGGAAATTTTTCGTCTACCTTCTTCCTAGAGTACCACTTTTCTTTTCCTGGAAGTTGTCCTTTCAACCCAACTTACCAAAGGTCATGATGCCCCTGTCTTGTAGTTTTGGACCGCTTCTAGAAAATTGTGTGCTTTGCCAAGTTTGCCTGAGCGTCTGGTTCTAAATCCTCTATGGAATGTAGGACCTTCTCCTCCTCGTGATCCAACATGGAGGCATCATAGAGTTTGAGATTCTCCAAATTCACTACTAAGTAAATGTGCATGTAGGGGGGTATACTGAGACTATAAGCGTTATCTCACACTTTTTCTAATACCTTAAAAGAATGATACCATAGAGCCTTGATACTCTTTCCAGGACCATATAGTCTTTCCTTATTCAATTGTAACCATACCATGTCTCCCACTCTAAATGTTCTCTTCGTTTTGTGCTAGTCATGTCTAGACTTGTACTTTTCCCGTGACTCCTTCAACATCTTATGTACTTGAAAATGAAATTTCCTGATCTTCTCAACAAATTTTTATTTCTTTAAAGCATCTCTTGTGAGGTCCTCCCTCACTCCTCCCTATTATCCATTTACAACATCTAAGGGAGATGGTGGAAAATATCCAAAAAAAAAAATCAAAAGGTTACTTACAAGTAGAAGTGTGGACTTCTCTGTTATAAGAGTGTTTATATAGACCATATTTTCATCCCAGGTCTTCAAATGCTTCTGATTGTAACCCCTCAAAAAATACACCAAAGTCCTGTTGACTAATTTTGTCTACCCATCTATCTGTGGATGGAATGTTGTAATGTTCCTGACTTGGCTAGTCTAGGAAACGTTGCTAATGTGTGTGTAGGATCAAAGGTTTGTAGCATATAAATGATCATACAAATAACAAACGCGATAAAGGAATGCAAATTTTGTATTATGATATCTATGTGGATTACAAAATGGCCGAATGCGGCTGAATAAATTGACAATACTCGACTAGATAAACAGACAAAGGATCTTAACGGGAATACAAATAAGCAACTACAACTAAATAAAATAACAACACTCGGCTAGATCAAAATACAAAAGTATCTTAGAATGATGAAAGACTCGGCTACAGCACTACGGAGTCAATGAAGAATGATGGAAGACCTGGATGATCTTCCCAGTGACTAGGGTGTGTCTTTCAACACCGAAATCAGCCAACTGGTGTCTTCCTCCTGGAATACACTAAACTATATAAACTGAGATGTGCCTCTTCTCCTCAATGATAAGTCATAATCTGCATAATGATAAATTAGGTCGTTGACCCTTCCTTTAAATATTTCCAAAACCCTAAATCATGTTGAAACCCTAATTCATTGTTGACTTCCAAAACCCTAAATCACTGTTGAAACTCTAATTCACTGTTGACTTCTATTTTTAGCTCATAATGACTTAAAATCACTTTTATCCCTTTTTATCTCAATGTCACTTTCCGAATATAACACCCGTGACTAGAGTGACCTCTAGTAACCCTGTTTACCCCTCTTTGGCCTTGGCTATAGTCTAACATGGAACTTTAGACCATTAAGCCTCCTCTCTGGAGCTCCTATTTGGAAAGGAACATTACAGTCCTCCCTTCCCGAAATTGCTTGTCCTCAAGCAATACCAGTCCAAGGTGCTGCAACACCTACTCGCTCTCCCAAGTAGTGTCCTCTATTGGAAGCCCTCTCCTTTTGATCAAACACTCTCTGATGAACCTGCTCCTCAGTTTCTGCTCCTGGAACTCCAAAACCTCCTCCAGAGCTAACTCCAAGTTTCCCTCCTCATCCAACGGGGGAAGCTCTTCTTATGTGCTAATGAATTGTCCCACTGCCTTTTTGAGGCAATTCGCATGGAACACGTTATGAATCTTCCTCCTCTCTAGAAGCTCTATCTCATAATCAACCTCGCCTACTCAGCGCATGATCCTGTAAGGACCATAAAATCTGGGCTTGAGCTTCTCGACCCCACTCTTCTTTAGAGATGACTGTTTGTAGGGTTGGAGTCTCAAGAAAACCAAATCTCCAGCCTCAAAGTTGTGCTCTATCCTATGCATGTCCGCACTTATATTCTATCGGTTTTGCATCGTCTGTAGGTTCTCTTTCAACAACTTGAGAATCTCCTGACTCTCTATGATCCAATCCTTGGCCTTGGGAGCTCTTCTCTCCCCAAAGACCAAGTATACCAAAGTGGGAGCATCATATCCATACAATGCCTGGAAGGGTGGCATACCAATGGACATGTGGAAGGTGGTGTTGTAGCAATGTTCTCCTAAATGTAACCACTTTACCCACGTTCTATGTTGTCCTCCTACATAGTTCCTCAAATACCCTTCAACCCACTTGTTGACAATATCGGTCTCCCCATCTGTCTGAGGGCGATAGATGGTGCTAGGTGTCAACTCTATCCCCACCAACTGAAACAACTCTCTACAAAATGTCCCTATGAACCATTTGTCCCTATCACTGATGATGTTCTTTAGCAACCCATGAAGTCTGAAGACCTCCCTGAAGAAAAGCTCGGCTACCTGAACTGTGTTGTACTCTGTCGGTATGGCATAGAAGTGAGAAAAATTGGTCAATTTGTCGACCACTACACAGATATAGTCCTTACCCTGGATCTTGGGTAGCCCTATGATGAAGTACATAGATATACTCTCCCATTTCTGCTCTGGAATGGGGAGTGGTTGAAGTAGCCCTGCTGGAAGAGCATGCACTAACTTGTTCTATTGGCAAGTCACACACTCACTGACGTGTCTCATAACGTCTTGTTTGAGGCCCTTCCATGAGAACCTCTCTCTGATCTGTCTGTAGATTTTGAAAAACCCCTGATGGCCTACTAGAGGTGAATCATGAACTGCAGTGAGGATCTTCTTCTTAAGCCTTGAATCTGGCACCAAGTAGACTCTATCCTTGTAAAATATGACATCGTCAATGACCTTATACCAGTCATCCTGTATCTGCCCATCCATCACCTCACAAGAAAACTTGTTCTTGGAATATTCCACTAACAAGTGGGATTTCCAATCTGCTGAAATCTCCATCAAAGAACATGTCACAGGTCTCCTCGATAGTGCATCGGCCACAATGTTCTTCTTCCCCTTGACATACTCTATGTGTAGCGCACCCGCTGCGCTACTTTCTAATACTATGTTTAATCTCTCTGATACCAAATTGTAGAACACCTTCTCACTCAGCTACCAAGGATACTACAACACCACTTGGTAGATAACCCAGAATAACTGTAGCGCACCTTGGCTACCGGGTAGGTGTTACTATGCGGAATAACACATTTCCCTTCGTAATTAATCGCATGCATTTAAACAAATAAACACATTCAAGCTCAGAGTACACATATTATTCACTGCTATAATTTACAAACCATAGCATGTCATACTAAATCATATACACAGTGGAAATCATGATAACATAAGCAATAGAGTCATGCAATCTATGAGTAAACCATAAACAGATACTTATCTTTATCAATGGTAGATTCCACCAACCAAGTGCAGGCCTTCCACAAACCTCCCAGCCTTAGATCACACTGCTCATCAGCTCAGCAGTGGATCACCCCCGAGCTGGGACTAAGCTCCACCCCAAGGCATGGAAATCTAGGCTAGGCTGAGGTTACAGGGAAAACAACACACAACCACAAGGAAGGGATTCTTCCCAGGATGCCTTTTTACGCCCACTACTACCAGACTCTCATTCCCCACATGCATGTTCTGCCCGGGAGTATACACCTTCATAAGAATAGTCCATCGGTGCTAACCTCCCTCTCTGGGTCTCGGCAACAGGCTGGATCAGGAAGTCTCAGAGCCTTAAGCTGGTGTTACAGGGAAAACAACACTTAGAATCTGGAAGGATTCTTCCCAGGATGCCATCTTATGCCCACTACTACCAGACTCGCATTCCCCACATGCATGTTCCGCCCGGGAGTATACACCTTCAAAAGCACAGTCCATCGGTGCTAACCTCCCTCTCTGGGTCTCGGCAATAGGCCGGATCAGGAAGTCTCAAAGCCTGAAGCTGGTGCTGGACACTCTCTGGAAGAAACCACTTCCCAACAAACTCTCTCTCTCCTGGAAAGAGTTGCTCATAGGCTTGACAACCTACCTCTTCCAACAACAATCACCCCCCTCACCTGGAGAGAGGTTACACACAGGTTCGACGGAGACTTACACTGGCTAGTAAGCCCCGCACAGTCCAGCGTTGCGTGGCCACATCAACCAAATGGGAAAAACAGACACAGGCTTCCCAAACTGGTTCAGCAAACACGGGATAGTCTTCATGGTTTTGGTTTCGGGATTGCACAAGGTGTGCAGAAATCCCACGCATAGGCTCCAACTGTTCAGACAGAGGATGTATCGGCTATCCCTGAAATCAACACAGGATTTTCCCCGGCTTTCAGGGTTGCACCAGGGTATTCTTTTGCAAAGGTCCTGATTGTTCACCTTCAGACCATCAGGTAGAATGGAGTAGAGGAATCCTTCTCACGGCTCACCCTGGCCATTTTATTCGCATTCACCAGGGTTGACACTTGTCACCCATGGAACTGCATGCGTTCCACCAGCACACATTCCTCCCACCACTTGGAAATTCACGTATCCTTCCAAAAGGACTTTGGATAAAAAAAAACATATGATGCACATAACTTTTGGAATAATATTAAAATATTATTCCCATGCTTAAGCCCCCTAGGCTTATCCCCTAGGCTCAACACTTAGCCCCTTTCCCACATTCCAGCCCCTAATTCCTTGTCCCCTCTGTGGATGCTCAATCCCCCTTCACTCATTCATCATGGTCGGTCTGCACCTGGCGGTGTTTATATTTTATTAATTTTTCTGCATGATTACATATACAACAACAGGCTCCTAGCCTTCAACACTTAGGCTCCCAGGCCTAACAAACACATAAGCCTCCATTGTATAAGAACTTGGCTCACCAGCCTATAAAACATAATTACAATTTCCTTTAAAAACATGGTTTGCAATGGGGTTCGGCCTTAGGGACACTACAATCCCCCTCCCCTTATTTTTGCACTGTCCTTGGTGCAACTTACACTGTCACTACAAGCCTTTCAAAATTTTCAAAAAGATGCGGGTACTCTACCTGCATAACCTCTTCATGCTCCCATGTCGCGTCCTCAGGACCATACCAGGTCCACTGGACCTTTACAAGCTCTATAGCTCAATTTCGGAGTTGTTTTCTTTTCCTGTCCAATATGCGCATAGGATGCACTTACAGGACACCTTCTGGTTCCACCTGAATCACAGTCCAATCAATAATATGATTAGCATCAAGTACATATTTTTTAAGCAGTGAAACATGAAACACATTATGTACAGTCATAGATGCAGGTAATGCAAGCATGTATGCAACTGGCCCAATCCTTTCCAGGATCTCAAATGTCCCACAAAATCTTGCTGCCAACTTGGCGCAACTTCCCAGCCTCAGGGAACTCCTGTTAGTTTTCACTTTCAGGAAAACATGGTCACCCACTTTGAATTCTCTATGGGTTCTGTTATTATCAGCATAACGTTTCTGCCTGTCCTGGGTAGCTTTTCGATTATGTTTAATTCTTATCATTTGGTTTTCCATCTCTTTGAGTAGCTCAGGCCCAACTACTACTCTGTCAGCTGGATTATCCCAGCTCACTGGAGTATTTCACTTTCTTCCATAAAGCACTTCGAACGGTCTCATCTTCAATGATGCATGATACCCATTATTGTAGGCGAATTCTACCAAATGCAGGTAGTCTTACCACCTTGATGGTTTATCCATCACATACATTCTTAGCATGTCTTCTATTACTCTGTTTACTCTCTCTGTCTGTCCATCAGACTTAGGATGATATGTTGTACTAAAGTTCAGATTCGTTCCAAATCCTTTGAACAGTCCTTTCCAGAAATTCGAAGTGAATTTCGGGTCTCTATCAGACACAATGGTCTTAGGAATTCCGTGCAAGCGTGCAACTTCTTTTAGGAAAATGTCAGCAACATTTGCTGCTCTGTGGGTTGTTTTCAGTGAAATAAAATGGGCAGCTTTAGTAAGCTTGTCCACCACCACCATGATTGAATCATGTTGCTTGCTTTTCCTAGGTAGTCCAGTGATAAAATCCATTGTTACCACGTCCCATTTCCATTCAGGAATAGGTAAAGGTTGCAGTAACCCTGTTGGGTGCCTATGCTCCGCCTTAACCTTCTGGCACTCCATACATCTGGCGATGTATTCAGCGATTTCTTTCTTCAAACCCGGCCAAAAGTAATGGCTTTTAACTACTGCCACAGTCTTCTGATATCCAGGATGTCCAGCATAAGCCACGTTATGCATCTCCTTTAGAATTGTCAGCTTCAATTCTTGGACATTGGGTACATACACTCTGTTTTTATACAGAAGTAAACCATTAGTTCCCAAGGTGTAACTTTCCTTGGTATGTGGTTTCTCACGCTGTTGTAGCTTTGCTATAAGATTTTTGTACTGCAAATCAACATTTACAGCTTCCAAAATTATGTCCTTCATCTCAGTCTGGTACATGCTAATGGTTGTAGCATGTAATTCGTGCACTTTTCTGCTGAGTGCATCAACCACCTTATTTTATTTCCCTTTGATATGCTTGATATCAAAGTCATATTCGCACAGAAACTCCAGCCATCTGATTTGTCTAGTATTTAAGGTCGATTGATCAAATAAATACTTCAGACTGTTATGGTCTGTTCTCAACTCGAATCTCTTTCCCATGAGGTAATGTCTCCATTTCCTCAAGGTGTGGATGATTGTTTCCAGCTCTAAATCATGAGTGGCATAATTCTTCTCATGTTCCTTCAACTTTTGGGATTCATAACAAACTACAAATCCCTCTTGGCTGAGAACTCCTCCCAGCCCCTCCTTACATGCATCAGTGCACACTACATAATCCTTGTTTGGATATGAAATCTTTAGGATTGGAGCACTAGTTAGCAGCTGCTTCAATCGCTGGAAGCTGCTCTCACATTCTTCAGTCCACTAGGACTTCTTTCCCTTCCTTTGCAAGGAAGTGATAGAATGGGCTATCCTTGAGAATCCGGCTATAAACCTCCTATAGTATCCTGCCAGACCCATAAAAGATCTAACCTCTGCCACATTCCTTGGCACTGGCCATTCTCAAATGGCATGTACCTTCTCAGGATCCACAATGATCCCTTCTTCAGATATAATGTGTCCCAAGTAATGGATTTGCCTTTGGTAAAAAGAGCACTTGCTCAGTTTTGCGTACAGCTGGTGTTCTCTCAACACCTGCAGCACCATTCTCAGGTGTTGCTCGTGTTCTTCCTCTGTCTTGGAATACACCAAGATATCGTCCAGGAAGACTATGACAAA
>ML776559.1:2725159-2787998 GCA_009831015.1 Picea engelmannii | reverse complement strand
TCTTCATGCCAAGCAACCAGGTCTCGGCATCTTCTTCCTTCTTATGTTCTCCATCGAATGTTGGAGGCTTAATCTTGTTCATCTCCCCTTTCAATTCATCCTTTCCAGATTTTCGGTGTTTTCTGGTAGGGGATGGGCTTGGAATACTGTGTGTCTTCCTGTCAAAATGTCCTTGGGAGCGACTAAGATGTCGGCTACCACTCCTCGACCTACTTCTTCTCCCATGGGTTCTGCGACTCTCCATCATAATTGAGTCTCCTCCCTTCTCGAGTTTCTTCTCTATTCTTTCCAGGCTCTTCAAAAATTTTAAGTTTAACTCACCCTACCAATCCCTGACTTTCATAAGCTTTCAGCTATCAGCTCGGTGAACCTTGGCCTCTCTTTGCAATCCTTCAAGGATTTCCATTATGTGTCCTTTCTTATCCTTCTCTTTTCCGTGCCCGTTGGAGTTCGATCCTTCGACTCCCAGGTTAACATCCTTTCCTTCCTGTTCGTCTTCTATTTCAAGGGTAATCTGCACTTTTCCCCACTCCATACTCGGCATTGGTTAACTGGAGTCCTGACCTTCGTTGAACTCTGCACACGCACTCTCTGTGCAATTAAATTCAAAGTTTGTCAGGCCATTAAACTTCATAAACAATCCACAACATTTATGACTAACACCAACAAGAACAAAAGACATTTCGAATCCAATGGGTTTTCTGAGCTCTCGTTCGGCTCTGCAATTTTCAGGACTTCATTTTTCGGGTTTTCGAAGCTTTCATTTTCAACACTTCGAAATTTCGGGACTTCGGGTTTCGGCCCACAAGACTTTCAAATTGCTTCCCTTTCCAACCCCCGACTTCCAAAATTCTGGCTTACTCTACCCTCCGGCCCACATGACTCAGTGGTTACCCACAGCTACGGTGGTATGTTAATGAGGGCCCATGTCGCTTTTTAACGACGTCATCGGGTCTCACCTCTCTCACTTCTCTTCTTGACCCACTGGCACGTGGTACATCTCCATGTGTCCACATCCATTCCTAGAAAATTCCAATGGTCAGATCTTTCTCATATTTATGGCACAGATCCTTTCGACGTTTTGGGCTTCCAAACGCCGATGTGCTCTAACTCTTGTTAGCCCTCCAGGCTAGACTCTTGGTTCACACGACCTCCCCTTATATGACCAAAGTCATACTTCCTATCGGGGTTTCGGACTTTCCAATGCCGAAACACATATGTCCTCAGGATTCGTGATTTCCCCGAACCCCGATTCCCCAATGGATGACTCTCCTTCCGGAACTTTCCCGACTGCCTCGATCTCGGCCACGCGTCCCCAAGAATGGATGGTCCTCGCCGCTTCTCGCTACTTCACGATTTCGCGATTTCAAATGCTCCGGGTGCCTTGTCTTCAGGATTTGCGAAACGTCGAACCCCGATATGCCGATGGGCTCCCAATCTCGCCCACGTGTCCCAACTGACGGACGACTCAGATCCAATCTCAGGATTTCGCAACTTGCGATTCCCCGATGACAAAGTTCTATGTCAACTCAAAACCCCAGTAGCCGATATACCGATGGGTCACTCGATCTCTGCCACGTGTCTCAACTGTTGGACGGCTCGGATCAAATCTTGGGACTTAACCCAGTGCAAGGTCAAAAATGCTCACCTATGTGAGTCCGGGTGTCCAGATCTCCGAATTGGGCGATCGCGCGACACACGTCCTTCCTTAGACAGATGGCTCATATTCCCTCTCGCTATTTCGGAACTTGAAATGTCCCAATCTTCTCGACCTCGAGAATTCTGATATCCCGAACGTCGATATCCCGATAAGCCAACTCCTTTCGGGACTTTCACCCTCATGTTCACGAAGCTTTAAAACCCCGTGCAACTCTCTACGGATCCGACGGATGTCGGGTAATTTGCTCAAGATCTGACGGCTCACAAGGGTTCGCCTTCTCTCCCGAACAGATCCTAGAGCTTCCACACCACCGATGTGGAGTCCTCTCTCCCTGTGGACTCATACCACAAATGGTTGCGGTTTCATAACGCGCTATACCTCCTGAGCTTTAAAAAACTCGTCAAGTAAATCCTTGACATATTGGAGTAAACCAGGGTCCGAAATTGGCCTTCCAAACCAAATTTCCAATCGCATTCTCGGTCCAAAGACTGCTCCACTGGACCATCTAGGCTCAGTGTCAAAACCTTGGCTCTGATACCAATCTATAGTGCACCCACTGCGCTACTTTCCGATACTATGTTTAATCGCTCTGATACCAATCTATAGTGCACCCGCTGCGCTACTTTCTGATACTATGTTTAATCGCTCTGATACCAAATTGTAGCACACCTTCTCACTCATCTACCAAGGATACTACAACACCTCTTGGTAGATAACCCAAAATAACTGTAGCGCACCTTAGCTACCGGGTAGGTGTTACTATGCGGAATAACACATTTCCCTTCGTAATTAATCGCATGCATTTAAACAAATAAACACATTCAAGGTCAGAGTACACATATTATTCACTGCTATAATTTACAAACCATAGCATGTCATACTAAATCATATACACAACAGAAATCATGATAACATAAGCAATAGACTCATGCAATCTATGAGTAAAACATAAACAAATACTTATCTTTATCAATGGTAGATTCCACCAACCAAGTGCAGGCCTTCCACGAACCTCCCAGCCTTAGATCACACTGCTCATCAGCTTAGCAGTGGATCACCCCCGAGCTGGGACTAAGCTCCACCCCAAGGCAAGGAAATCTAGGCTAGGCTGAGGTTACAGGGAAAACAACACACAACCACACGGAAGGGATTCTTCCCAGGATGCCATTTTACGCCCACTACTACCAGACTCTCATTCCCCACATGTATGTTCCTCCCGAGAGTATACACCTTCACAAGCACAGTCCATCGGTGCTAACCTCCCTCTCTAGGTCTCGAAAACAGGCCGGATCAGGAAGTCTCAGAGCCTGAAGTTGGTGTTGGACACTCTCTGGAAGAAACCACTTCCCAGCAAACTCTCTCTCTCCTGGAAAGAGTTTCTCACAGGCCTGACAACCTGCCTCTTCCAACAACAATCACCCCCCTCACCTGGAGAGAGGTTACACACAGGTTCGACGCAGACTTACACTGGCCAGTAAGCCCTTCGCAGTTAAGCGCTGCATGGCCACATCAGCCAAATGGGAAAAACGGACACAGGCTTCCCAAACTGGTTCAACAAACACAGGATAGTCTTCACGGTTTTGGTTTCGGGATTGCACGAGGTGTGCAGAGATCCCACGCACAGGCTCCAACTGTTCATACAAAGGATGTACCGGCTATCCCTGAAATCAACACAGGTTTTTCCCCAGCTTTCAGGGTTTCACCAAGGTATTCTTTTGTAGAGGTCACGATCGTTCACCTTCAGACCGTCAGGTAGAATGGAGGAGAGGAAACCTTCTCACGGCTCACCCTGGCCATTTTATTCGCATGCACCAGGGTTGACACTTGTCACCCATGGAACTGCATGCGTTCCACCAGCACACGTTCCTCCCACCACTTGGAAATTCACGTATCCTTCCAAAAGGACTTTGGATAAAAAAAAACATATGATGCACATAACTTTTGGAATAATATTAAAATATTATTCCCAGGCTTAATCCCCCTAGTCTCAACACTTAGCCCCTTTCCCACCTTCCAGCCCCTAATTCCTTGCGCCCTCTGTGGATGCTCAGTTCCCCTTCACTCATTCATCGTGGTCAGTCTCCACCTGGCAGTGTTTATATTTTATTAATTGTTCTGCATGATTACATATACAACAGTAGGCTCTTGGCCTTCAACACTTAGGCTCCCAGGCCTAACAAACACATAAGCCTCCAGCTTATAAGAACTTGGCTCACTAGCCTATAAAACATAATTACAATTTCCTTTCAAAACATGGTTTGCAACGGGGTTCAGCCTTAGGGACACTACACTATGTTGAATTTGAATGCTTGTACCTTCATCACCCATTTCTGTTGGCGCTCACTAAGGTCCTTCTGCTCAAGTAAATACTTCAAACTATTGTGATCGGTCTTGACCAYGAATTTGTTGCCCACCAAATATTGTCTGAACTTGGTCAAGGCATGCATGATTTCCAACATTTCCTTGTCATAAATGGAGTACAACCTCTCAGGTTGACTAAGATTTCGGCTCTCGAATACAATAGGGTGTCCTCCCTACATAAAAATTGCACCGATCCCTTCGTTGTATGCATCACACTCTAGTACAAATGGCAAGGTGAATTCTGGTAGTGCCAACACTGGACAAGTGCCCATGAATTTATTCATGTGATCAAAGGCTTCCTGTGATTTCTCAGTCGATATGAAGGCCCCGTTCTTTATAAGATCTGTCAGCAGTGCTCCAAGTCGAGAAAAACCCCAGACGAACTGCCTGTAATAGCTGCACAACCCGAAGAATCTCCTCAATTATATCACGTTCTTGGGCGTCGGCCAATCCAGAATGGCCCTGATCTTCTCTTGGTGCACCTGTACCCCCTGTTCACTAATGATGTGGCCTAAGTAAAGTAGCTCTATCATATTGAACTCGCACTTTGACTCTTTGGCATATAATGACTGTGCCTCCATGATGCTCAATACCTCATCCAGGTTCCACATATGCTCTTTCCATGACCGTCTATAGATCAAGATGTCGTCAAAGAAAACCAAGACTGATTTCCTTAACTGATCCCTGAATATATGGTTCATGAAAGACTGGAATGTAGCGGGTGCATTGGTTAGCCCAAATGGCATAACCAAGAACTTGAAGTGTCCAAAATGACAATGAAATGTTGTCTTCTCTATGTCCTACTCTCGGATGTTGATCTAATGATATCCAGAGCGTAGCTCAATTTTTTAGAAGAAAACTGCCCCATGTAGTTCATCCATCAACTCGTCAATCCGTGGGATAGGGTACCAGTTCTTGATGGTTTTCTTATTCAAGGCTCGGTAATCAATGCACATCCTCATGGTGCAATCCTTCTTTAGAACTAAGACAACTAAAGAACCAAATGGGTTGTTGCTCGGTCTGATGTGTCCCATCGCCAACAATTCCTTGATTGCCTTCTTTATCTCATCCTTGAACCTCCTAGGATGACGATAGGGGGGGGGGTGATCATAGGTTTTCCCCCCTCCTCCAACTCAATGGTGTGCTCAAACCCTTTTTTCAGGTGGTTTCCCGGGTGGAATTGCCTCAAAGACCTGTTGATGTCGTCCCAATAAATTCTTGATCTCTGTATGGTATTATTGTCGACCTTTTGAATCCTTCTAAGTAGTGATCAAGAATTATGTGGCATATGCTACCTCCCCATGTCTAAATATCCTCTCCATCCTCTTGGCTGAAACTGTCCTGGGTGCTCCTATCGACATACCTCTTAGAACAACCTTCTTCCCATCTTGATCATTGAATCCCATTTCCAAGGTTTGGTAGTTGGTAGTGATTTTTCCCAAGGTAATCATCCACTGAACTCCTAACACCACATCTGTATTTGATAGGTCAACCACATAAAATGTGTTTCTCAATGTGTAGTTGCCTAACTTCATCTCTAAGTTTGGAACTCTGTCTAGACACTCCATTGTGTGGCCATCTGCTATCGCAACATCAAACCCCTCAAACTCCTATGTCTGAATTATCCATCTCGATACTAGTGAAGCATCGATGAAGTTGTGGGTGGCCCCACCATCTATCAGGGAGATTACCTGTTGCCCCTAAATAATCCCTCTGATATGGAGGGTATCATACCTGGGAACACCAGAAAGGGTCGCTATGACACCTCCCTTTGCTGGTTTCCTCCTGTTAGCCTGTTCTGGCAGTTATGGGACTACTGGAGGATGGGATCCTGCCAGTGTCGGTTGTCTACGGGGAGGTTTCTCCTCTGTTGGTGTTGAATCCTCCTCTGAACTAGTGGATCCACTATCCTACTCCTCCTCCTCATTGTCCACGATGTCTGTTGCTACCTCAATATAATGAATCTCTCCCTTGCCCATGCACCTGTGGCATGGGACCCAAGGATCTCTACAGCTGAAGCAAATCTTATTCCTCATAAGCTCTCGCCTAGTCTCATCATCCAACTTCTCCTTGCCCCACCATTCTCTCTGGAATGGTTTCCTGTCTCGATCCCTCTGGAGCACAAATGGTTTGGAGAAATTTTTAGTCTTTGGCACTGAGTCTACGAGATCTCAAGTGCGAAGGATGGCATCTTGCAAAGTGGGAGGCCTATATGCCTTCATCCATCCTCTCAAAGGCTCTATCAGTCCTTATGTGAATAGCATGATCAGCCTAGGATCTGATATATCTGTCACTGCCACGGCTACCCACTGAAACTCTGTGATGAATGCCTCTGTTGTGCCAGTTTGTCTCAACTGGGCTAGATCCCTGAAGTGTATCTCGGGATCCTTCCTGTTAAACCTGTCCATGGGCCTATATGTAAACTCCCTATAGGAGGTGATGCGATTGTGACCCAATGTCACCAGTCCATGATACCACCACTCGTGTGCCTCACCCTCCAAGTGTAAGGTCGCGAAATTGATGGCCTTTGTCTCAATCATCTGGTTGAGATTGTAATACGTGTTTATCTTCTGTACCCAAGCTCTGGCAGTGTATTTGGACGATCTGTCGAAAGAAGGGATGGTGATTTTCCCAACTTTTCGAATGAGATCGAGGTTATGCCCCTGCCACTGTTGTAGTCCTCCCCTCTGCGGCTCTCTGGGGTGGTTCCTGAGTTTGAGTCCACAGTACTCGACTAAGGTCATGTCCTGATGGAAGTCATGACCCAATGTTGTGTACTCCCTCCTATACTCTACAATTTCGTTGGCATGAGTGGGTGGCCTCTGTGCTATCGATGGCGGTGTTGCTAACGGGGGTGCCCTATGGAAACTGGGAAATAAGGGTCTGGGAATCCTACTCGTAGAGGTGTATGTGAGAGAGGGTGACTGGGATCTATTTCCTGCTCCCGAGTTCCCCTGTGATACATGCGAGACTTATGTATCTGGGGTGCCCACTCTAGCCAATCTATCAACCACTTGTGCCAAGGACTGAGACATGGTCTGTTGACTAGCTAACATATTGTTGATAACCTACATGAAAGTTGCATCTGGTTCTACGGGGGCCTTGCCATTGCCCTCTGTTCTCTCATATCTATCTCCTAGCATCATCTCTGCCTCATGATCTCCCCTTCTCTCTGCTTCTCTGTGTGCCTCTTCCTCTTCCTCTGAGCTAGGAGGAAAAGGGGGGAAATCAAGCCTATGCCTTGTTTTCTGATGCCTATTGTAAGTGGCATATTCGTCACCTACGTGTTCACGACCCTTTGGGTCTTATGCTGTAGTCATTGTCTTTAGTCACAGGCTGGCGGGACTAAATATCTGATACCACTGTAATGTTCCTGACTTGGCTAGTCTAGGAAATGTTGCTAATGTGTGTGTAGGATCAAAGGTTTACAGCATATAAATGATCATACAAATAATAAATGCGATAAAGGACTGCAAAGTTTTTATTATGATATCTCTGTGGATTACAAAATGGTCGAATGTGGCTGAATAAACTGACAATACTCGACTAGATCAACAGACAAAGGATCTTAGCGGGAATACAAATAAGCAACTGCGGCTGAATAAAATAACAACACTCGGCTAGATCAAAAGACAAAAGGATCTTAGCCAGAATACAAATAAGAAACTAAAAGATAATACCTGGAATATGGGAGCACTGCGGAATCAATGAAGAATCATGGAAGACCTGGATGATCTTCCCGGTGACTAGGGTGTGTCTTTCAACACCAAAATAAACGAACTGGTGTCTTCCTCCTGGAATACACTGAACTATCTCTCCTGAGATGCGCCTCTTCTCCTCAATGACAAGTCATAATCTGCATAATGATAAATTAGGTCGCTGACCCTTCCTTTATAGCTTTCCAAAACCCCAAATCATGTTGAAACCCTAATTCACTATTGACTTCCAAAATCCTAAATCACTGTTGAAACCCTAATTCACTGTTGACTTCTATTTTTATCTCATAATGACTTAAAAGTGCTTTTAACTCTTTTTAGCTCAATGCCACTTTTCGAATATAACACCTGTGACTGGAGTGACCTCTAGTAAACTTGTTTACCCCTCTTTGGCCCTGGCTATAGTCTAATGGGGCGGTTTAGACCATTAAGCCTCCTCTTTGGAGCTCCTATTTGGAAAGGGACATTACGAATGTTGTATACCTCTTCAACTTAGTGTTCATCTTCTCCCACAATGCAGTCCAAAATGCATTGAGAGATATGGTATCTTTGTCTGAGATGATGCTCCTTAGTATCCCAAAGTGAAACTAGACCTGTTCAAAGAACAAGTTTGTTGTTTCGTGTCCCTTCATGATCTTTTTACAATTTATGAGAATGCACAATTTGTTGAACCTGTCAACTACCACAAATAGATAGTCATGTGCCTTCCGCGTGGTTGGTAAACCTCCCACAAAATCCATGGAAATTATTTTTGAAGGTCGAGTGGGTACAGGTAAGGGATGGTATAAACCTTTCTTCATGTTACTGGGCTTGTTGGTACAACAAAGTATACATCCTCTAATATATAGTGCTACATCTTCTTGTATTCTAAGGCAATACACATACCTTTGTAAATTGGCAATTATCTTGCCAAAACCAAAATGTCCTACAATCTTGGAGGTGTGAGCTTCTCTGATAAGTGTAGTCTTTCACCTTTAGGGACATAGAGCTTTTCGAGCTTGTAGATTAAACCATTCTGGAAATGATAGTCAACATTTTCATTACCTTCTTCTATATGAATTTGGCCCTGTATCTATTGAAACAACTCCTTGAAGTCCTCATATTCTATGGATGCATCTCTGTATGCATCATGGGTAAAAGGCTCCATGTGCATCAGAGTTCCCAAAGTTGTAATCTTGGATGTGGATGGCCTTGAAAGCATGCATTCCAACTTGTTTGTGCTACCCTTCTTATACTTTATGACCAAATGAAATTGTTGTAAGAACCCAATCCATTTTTAGTGCATGGTTTGTTGTAACTTAATATGGGCCTGCAAATACTGGAGCGGTTGGTGATAAGCGTGGATGATGGTCTCCTTTCCCATTAGATAGTGCTTCCACTTATTCACAGCTTGTACCAAGGAATATATCTCCTTGTCATAGGTAGGGTAGTTGAGGATGACCTCATGAAATCCTTTAGAATGATATCATACATTCCTTCCTCCTTGAATCAAAACTATTCCAATGACATACCCACTTGCATCTCTCTCCCCTTTGAAGGGATTTTGCAAGTTTGGTAGTGTGAG
Source organism: Picea engelmannii (assembly GCA_009831015.1). Lineage (NCBI taxonomy): Eukaryota > Viridiplantae > Streptophyta > Pinopsida > Pinales > Pinaceae > Picea > Picea engelmannii. The sequence continues at coordinate 2,778,697 of ML776559.1, read as the reverse complement.
CACTGGTTCTTGAATGATATTTCTTTTCATCTCATCAAAGGCCTTATATTGATTCTCCCCCCATTGGAAACTCTTACTTCCCATTGTTATTGCATGGAGTGGTGCAGCTACTACAAAAAATGAAGCTATGAACTTCCACAAGTATCGTGCTTCCCCAATAAAGCTCCTAACTTTTGTGCAATTTGTAGGAACTGGCCATTTCATGATGGCCTCCATCTTGGCGGGATGTATTTTGAGCTTGTCTCCACCGATCACATACCCTAGATACACCAGATATTGCTAAGAAAACTCAAATTTCTTGAGATTGGCCATTATTTGGTGTTTATCCAAGGTCTCTAACACTTTCGTAAGATGTAAGATGTGCTCCTCCCATGTAGCACTATAAAATTGTATATCATCCAATTAAACAATAACAAATGAATCTAGATAAGGGTGTAAAACATCATTTATTAGTCTCATAAATGTAGTTGGTGCATTACATAAACTTAATGGAATAACCATACAAAACTTGCATTGTCTTGAAGGAAGTCTTCCAGGTATCTTCTTCGTTGATTCATACCTGGTGATATCTTGATTTCAAATCCATCTTAGTGAAGTACTTAGCATGATGCAACTGATCCAAGTCATCAATCTTGGGCAGAGGGTATCAATTCTTCAGTGTAATTTTGTTCAATTCCCTATAATCAATACACATTATCCAAGTCCCATCCTTCTTGGGAACAATTATGATGGGTGACCCAGAAGGTGAGGTACTTGGTTGAATCACACCCTGCTCCAAGAAATCCTTCTTTACTTCATTTGCTACCAAAACAAATTGTCTCTACAACCCAATATTTGGTAATGGGGAGTTTGGTAATAACTACATTTCGTGCTCCAGTTCCCTCTTGGATGGTATCCTTTTAGGCTCTTGGAACACTCCTATATATGTCTATATCAACTCCTTCAATTGATGTTTCTTCTCTTTAGTACACCCCTATAGGGATACATTTACTCTTATTGACTCATCCTTAGACTATTTTTCTCTTAAGAAAATTTGAACATATTTCCTCCTAGAACTGATCAATTTATTTGCTTGATTGGCACCTTACAGTGAAGTTTTTCATTTTCTTTTGTGTGTGTTTATGATGAAGGATTTCCCTTCCTTGATGAGGATGTATTGGTTATCTCTCCTCATGAAGATAATATCCCTCATATACATGTAGGGGATTCCAAACACTACTCCACATACATCCAATGGTACTACATCCAATTCTACTTCATCTATAAAATCAACACTTATAGAAAATTTAATATTGCATTGCTTTGTTACCTTGATCTCTGCATTATTATTTACCCAACCCAATGGATAGGGGATAAGATGACCATGAACCTCTAATCCAAGTTTTTTGACCAAATCCACTGCTATGAGATTAACCTGTGAACCAAAGTCAAACAAATCATCTATCTTAGTCTTCTTGACCTGAATATTGATGTGGAAGAGCTTGGTCATCTCCTTCTCTTCCTAGTGATGAAGGCTACTCACATTCACCTACTTTTGCGCAGATTTGAAAACAATATTCTCATCCACATCAGATAAAATTTCAACCTGATTACTTGAATCTGTGTCTAGAAGGTTAGTTTTTCTTTCCATCCTTCTTGTAGTTCTTTAGTTTCATCTCTAGATGTAGTTTCCAACATTTTTCCTCAATGTGACCCTCAATGTTGCAATCATTGCAATCAGTAGTACAATGGGATCATATTCTGACAATTTACCAATGCAGGTTCATCACAAAAACATCTCAAGTACAACAAAGCCTACAACTTGTTTTTTATCATGTCACATTTGTCATAAGTGCGACAAACTATGGTTCCATTGTATGTATGATATAAGACTCTATCATCACAAGACAAATGAAAACGCTCATCATACAATCAAAGAAAGATGTGGTTGTACATTGGAGAAAGAGCCCATGAAGACATTTGATATTTTGGGAGGTTTGATAAAGTCTTGCATGTGGAGCACTCCATCCATTTGGTACCTTGCACATTTGTCCATGGAATTGGTTGGAGCACCCTACCTTGAGATTCACAAGTGTGAGTGGTTGCACACTTGCTCATGCACCTTGTGCACCACATTACTATTTTAATATTGTGGTTATGGAGTGCTCTCCTAGGGGACAACATTTTATTGTTTCTTCATTCATACATCTTGGAGGGACCACTTGGAACTTTTCTAGGTGGCCCTTGAGCATGAATGATTTTAGGGGCTAAATTTCGCTCATGGGCTAATTTTCCATGGTTTTTCCAAAAACGAGATTCGTTGTTTTAAAAATGATTCATCCAAATTCTATAGGATAAAATTATTTTACCTTAAAAATCGCCAAAAATTTATAAAAACTATACAAAATACTTAGAAATTTGAATATTTTTACAAAAGCATCGCCAATCATTTATAATTGGCATATGAAGGATTAGTAAGATTCGCCAAGGTTTCTACATTTTAAAATAAATTTTCATCCTTAAAATCATCCCTGCCCTTGAGCACATCCTCCTATGTTAAGGAATATTTTTATTCTATTTGCAAGCATGCATATTGGAGGGAACACTAAATATGGACCTTCTAGCATCTTTAATTGGTCAATGAGTCCATTTTTAGAGATGCGCCCTCTCTCTTGGATATTTATTATATATTCCTTCATATTTTTGGATGGGGTGTGCTCTCTTGAAGAGGATCAAGACCACATTGTTCTGCATGATATGGTCAACCATGATCTAACTACTCCATTATTCTATTATTTCTTTGACTTGTCATGGATTTAGTTGGATAAAAATATATTTTATTATGAGAGGGATTAAGCTATATCTTTATAAAGGACGAGCTTTCTCTCCATTTATTTGCAATTTGGTTATGGGGAATTTGTGATTGTTAATTTGGATGAGTGATAGGAAATTGTAAAGCTTGGAGAATATTGATGTGGGGGCTCTCTTTTGTATCAAGTTGAAGATTAATGAAGAAGTAAGGTATTGCAACTACTTTGAAAACTTGTTGTTAGTTTTGTTTTAAAAACCTATTTTTATCATTCTAATTTTGAAGGCCTAATAATGAACATACTATTCATTTAGTAGTAAAGAATGTGAGTTGGTTCTCTCTCTTCTTCTATCTATTGTTTTATTTATGCAATTGTTATCCATATTCTGTAAAATTAAGTTGCAAATTGGAAGTATAATCCAGCCATGAAAAAACACCTTCATATTGGGATTGATGAATGACACCCCTACCTTTCCGAGATAACTTTTTATTTAATGCATTTCCAACAAACACTTTAGGTTAAGTGTATCAAACTAGTTGTTTTTTCCTTGAGTGCACATTTAATTAATGATGGAGGTATCAAACTAGTTCTTTCATCCAAAGAGATTGAATGTGGAAACCCTTTTGCCGAATTTAATCTCTGATAATATTTTGAGCATTTATTTCCATCGAGATATTCATCACCATATGCATGCACATACAAATTTTCACACTGGCGGGAAAAAATATTCAATAGTCGTTACGCAGTTGTGAGGGTTTACGCGAATGAGACCAGTTGGTTATACGCAGGAGGCAAATCTCCTGAAGGCAATCACAGAAACTAATAGGCGAATTTGCAAGCGAGTCAAATGCGACAGTCTTCGTAACCAATCAGAGAATTCAATAGGCTAATTTATCAGTTCGTATTTGCAGTCTTATCCCTTACAAATCAATCAATCTAATAGGTGAATTTACGTATTCGTCTTCGCAGTCAATAGGTAGGCGAATTTGCAAAGAGAAGAGAAGAGTTGATGAGACAGCGAGTACTACTCTCAACGAACAGCATGGGGCTGCTAGTAGTAGCTACTCATGCCGGCAGGCTGAAGACAAATATCGCAGATTCCCAAAGCACTGCATCAATGAAGAATCTCCAGAATTTATTATTATTATCAACAACAGCGTGGGCACACAGGAGGAGTAGTAGTAGGAGGGAGGCTACACAACTATCACAACGCACTACAACGAAGAAGAATCTCCAGAGCTTCAGACGTCAATCAATCTCGCTTTTCTTCTGCTTCGAGTCATGTATTCTTTCTCGTCAGAATCCATGGGCACGATTTTATCAGCTAGTACAAGAGTTCCGTATATGTGTTATTATTTTTTGGGGAACTGTATTTTGTTGGATTCTGTACTGATTTTAGTCAGGAATCTGTCAAACCTGTCTCGCAAGTTGCAGGGAGTCGTCTGGCTCTTTCTAAAATGTGCTTATTTTTTACAAGGTTATTCCATAAAAGCATTTGAATATGGGATTAAATAAAAAAAAATTAAAACACAGATGTTATTATAAAATATATGATTTCATTATGATTATGATGATGATTGTAGAGAAAGTTTTTTTCATCTTCAATTCTTTTGGTGTCACAAAGGTGATAGATTCTTTCTTGCCATGGTGTTTTGGATATTGTCCAAAGCAAGTTTTATTATGCAACTTATGAAAATTAGTTCTTGTTTTAGCAATATTAATTATCTTCTTTACACTTGTCAAAACAGAAAGATACTTTTGATCAAAATAATTTTGTTATGCCATCCCTCCTTGAGCAGTTGGTGATTTTGGTTAGAGTTTAAAGCAATTTTGGGGAGCCTCTTGTTATCCATGTTGTTTATCTTGTTGTTGTACATTAAGTACCTAATCATAGTTGTGGTCTCAATGAAGAAAGACTGACTTCAATGAGCTATCTTTCTAGAGGATTCTCCAAACTTCACATCTATATAAGATAGCATGAGCGAGAAGAGTCTCAAAGAGGATTTTTTTCTTATCCCATAAACAAAGGTGTGCTAATTCACAATTATTTTCAAGCCCATAATAAGCTTTCCACCCTACATTTATCATTTTCTCAATGTTATAGTTTCAATTGAGTTTGTGATGAATATCAATTCCAAGATACTTGTAAGAAGACACTTCCTCCAAGATATTATTGTCATATACAAAATTATGGTAGGTGATTTTGTTGGATTTCATGATCATAACCTTCATTTTGTAAGTGTTCACATTGAGAATTCTAAGTTGCTTACTAAGGTCATAGGGATTCATTTCCATAAGAACAATATCATAGGCATAGAGAAGAAGGATGATTACTATACTAGCAAGAGTTGGTCCAACACAACCTACGACTTCCAAACAATCCTCTGACCAACCCTCAGTGCTCCTAAACTTGGCGCTCCTAAACTTGGCAATAACGTTGTCATACAACCTTACCACATCAGCTCTCAACCCTAAGGGAACTTTTATCTCTTCTAACCTATTCCAATGGCTGGTCCTAAGAACAATGTCAAAAGCTTTCCTACAGTCAACGAAACAACGAAGGACAATGAAGGAGATATGTTTAATTGTTGTGACACATCTCTGCATTGATCCTAAGCATGATAAGGTGGTCCACCACACTTGAATGATAACTTCTAAAATCGACCTAACCTTTAGCTCTTTCTTACTTTCTTTTCCAAAATACTTCCATATAGTTTAGATGAAATGGGATTAATCATCATGGTGTTGTAATTAGAGGGATTTTTTGTATCTCCAATTTCAAAAATAAGTACATTGAGGCTTTGAGCTCAAGGTTTGGGAAGTCCTACTTAACTACTAAATTAAAGATCTTGTGTATGTAAGGGATCAAGAATAGACCCTCTAATTTTTAGTTATAATTACAAATAATTTTAATTTTCATTATAATTTTTTTTTTTTTTAATATTAAATTAAATACAAATTAATTAAAATTATTTTAAATAGCCCAATTTTATTTATTAACATCTCTACAAGGTATACATACCCTACCTCCCTCTAGATTTGAACCTGTGACCTCTTAAGAGGAAACACATGTTCTTAACCATTAGGCCCACTCAGGCTATATATACCCTCTGGATTTGAACCTGTGACCTCTTAAGAGGAAACACATGTTCTTAACCATTAGGCCTACTCAAGCTGTATCAATAAAATGAAATCAATAATAATACACTAAAAAAAATCAATTCATTTTTTATTTATTTATTTTTATTTTAATAAATAAAATAATTTTAATTAATTAATTAATTTTAATAACTTAAATTTAAATAAATAACAAAATTATTTTATATGAAATTAATTTATAATTTTGATATTTAATTAGAAAAATTTTAAAAAATAATCTGTGATAAATTTTTGGAATACTTTCTCATACTTCTTGGATGGTAAATGGGTAAACCTTCAACCATAATTACTAAGAGTTGGATGATATATAAGGAATCGAGGTCCAATGAGGCAACACGATAGGATTGATTGAGAATATTTCACATCTTGTCGAGGTCCAATGGGGCAACACTATAGGATTGATTGAGAATATTTTGCATCTCATCTCTTCATTTATCATTTTTTTTTTTTTATTAACTCTTTATTCTTTAATATGGGGCGATCCTTTATATTTTCTATTTTAGAATAAGTATTTTTAATCGTATTTAGTTTGAGCCATAACAACCTTTAACATGGTTAGATTTTTTTTCCTCTCAAGTTTCAAAGAGTGACTTTAAATTCATAGAGTGTATTAACAACACACTTCATCATCGACTATTTTAGCTTGTTTTTGGATAAAAAGATTATAACAAATTTAAATTATGGAGTATTTTTTTTTATAGTGGTACTGAATCATTTTAATTATTTTTAAAACTAGTTTCAATTGTTGAGACTGAAACAGTTTTGGGAATTTGAGATCTTTTAGGGAGTTTCAACTTCAAGAAAATGGGAGTTTGGGAATGAATTTTTTCTATAAAAAGATGTAAATTAAAATTATGTTTTTGTATTAATAGTAGGGATTTTGGATATTATTAAATTAAAATGAAAATATTTTTATTAAAGTTACAAACACTTAATTTATTACAAATGTTTTTGTTATTTTATTCAAAATATCACTACAAATTTAAAATAAAAACTAAAATACACATAAATGTTATTTCAAAATTTATTTAAATAAAAAACTTAATAATACTCACTTTATAGTTGTGGATATGAATAACTTTTAATGCATGTATATTTGAGTGGATATGAATCAATGCCTTTTCATGGAAATCACTTCTCAACCAACAATATCATTGATTTTTATTGTACTTTTCATATTAAAAGTTTAGTATTATTTATATTTTTTCCAATCAAAATAAGAACAATTGTTCAAATTTACAAAAATGTTTGAACCTTATAATGTAAAGTTTTATTTTAAAAAGATGTTAACAAATTATATATGTTTCTAGTTTTCTAATTGAATATGGATATTGAAGTTTCATTATTATGCTAAATATATTCATATAATTACTAACACAAATTAAATTAGTAATTTGGACATTATAATTGTTTAGATATGATCAAAATTGTCCTGCAATTTATTAAAATAAAATTTAAAATGTATCAATATTTGAATACATTATAATCTATTTCTTTCAAATTTGAGTGAAGCTTAGCCTTCCAAAAACTTTTGCAACATAGATATTATTAAATATTTTTTTTGACATTTTACATGAAAGAGTTTTTTATCTATCAAAATGTTTTTTTTTTTTTTAATGGTTTTTGATATAACACGTGTTTAGCTAATTATTGAAGGTAACTTAATGTTGTAATAAATCCTACTTGCCTTGGTGATTAATGTGAAATTCCCCATAATTGTAAATGGTTTTAGGAGGTTGTTAAAACTTAGTTGGAGTTAAGAGATTTTCTTTAACAAATTTTCTATTATTAGTTTGTGGTTGAGATATTCCCTCATGAATTTATTGTGTAGTTGAGGGAAAACTTGATATATATATATATGTGTGTGTGTGTGTGTGTGTGTGTGTGTGTGTAATTTTTCATTGATTGAGTATACTAAAGTTTTTGGTGTGTGAAAGAAAAATATGTGTAGTGTCCATTTTTCTTTCACTCAAGTGCCAACTATAATAATAACTAGCAATTTAACTCAACTTAACCTACCTCAAACTTAAGTAATATTATAAAAACTTAAGACAAACATGAAGTTGTGCCATAGAAAACAACAATTATTCAAAGTCTTTAAAAACAACTTAGGGCATGTACATAATTCTAAAGCTAAGGTGACAAAATTTGGAGCTCTCTAGATCTGTTTCTTGTTCATATAGACTAATTACATCTTTAACAAATTGTCCTAATAATACAAAAACTTTAAAAAACATGTACTTATTAGAGGAAGCAAAGTTCTGAAATTTTGTATCCCTAGTTTGTTGGAGAGGTCCTTCCTTAATGTCCATAGGTGTTGTTCCATGTTCTTCATTGCCATTGATTGTATTTCCTTTGCAAGGAGAAGTTGTGCCATGATTTATTGACATAGAGGCCGAATGTTGTGGGTAAGTAAGAGACTTCAATTGATGTACATTTGTAGCTCCAATTCATCCATCCCTCATGTCATGTCAAGGAGATTGGGGCAACTTCAAAATCCCCCAATTTTGCTGAAAATTGATGGAGCATAGAGAAATTGGCATGAGAAATCTCCTCATGTCATCAAAGATTTTTTTCGAAGTCATTCCAAGAAGGGTCCATCTCTTTCTACTATAGAAAGAAGCCATAAATCTGCCACCCCCTAGGGTAACCAATCCAAATTCTAGTAAAAACAGACATAGTAAAAATTCCACAACAAATAGAAACCACTTAGAAAAGGAAACAGACAATACCATAACCAAAAGACAAAGGATGATATACTAGGAGTAGTCTAGGAAGGCCCATTATTTGACTGGGTTCACTATTGGTTGATTTGATTCTCTTGGTTGCCCAACTTTCGTCTGATTCAACTTGGTCGAGTCAACTTGGTCAAATTTCCTTTTCTCTGAATTGACTTGTCTTTCCTTTGAATCGACTTGCCTTTCCTCCAACTCATTGTTTGAATCGACTTTCGAGTAGTCGACTTCATTGTTATTTGGGCCGACTCGACTTGTGGCTCAATTTGTTGAGTATCTTCCAGTTATCTAAAGGGAGGAGAGATTATAATTGTTACAGAGGGTTCTATGTTGCTAAGATGGATAAACTATAGGCCTCCCATTTATGGATCAACAAGAGAATGAAATAATCTTACACTTTTCCATAATGTGCTCCAATGACTACATGAATAGACTTTTTGACCAACCTACACATGCATTTGCTGATTGGATTTTTAAGTCAAGTGGATGGGTTCATTTAAAGCATATCATGGAAAATAGATGAGATCATACGTTGAACTTTGGCAATAAAGAGTTATTTTCCATAGGCCTTCTTTCTTCTCCTTTGGTAGAATCATATACTCCAACATTAATTTTTACATAGCTTGAACTCCAAATTGGTGTATGAGACTCCCTTGTTTGTATAATACCCGCGTAGGGATTTGAGTACTCAAATCTACGGAGGTATACATACCCTACCTCCTTTGGATTTGAACTTATGAAATATACATACCCTACCCCCTCTGAATTTAAACTTATGACCTCTTAGAAAAAAACAAATGTGCTTAACGATTAGACTTACTCATATATAGATATGATCATATATCTTAACTCATTATAACACACTTTTTACAATTTATAGATAATCTAATTTAACATAATTTTACAATACGAGCTTAATCAATTTTACTTAACCAACTTATTCATAGTGTTATTCAACGTGGATATCCTTTTTCTCAATGCATTAACTTCCTTATTTTATTGACCAGACTGACGTGTGCACACAAATGTTTAACGTTGCATGAACTCCAACTATCTCATGTACTTCACGTTCAAAGTTCGCCTAGCCATTAATAAATTTCAGACAGTACTACTCCTCCTTACAACAGCATGGGTAGGCAGGAGTACTGAGGGGTCAACTTATGCAGCCAGCCATATGACAAATATTGCAGACTTCCAACACGCTACGCCGAAGAAGAATCTCCAGAGTTTCAATGGTCGGTCAAGCTTATTATATGTACCTGTTCAACCCTTCTCGGGCTTCAATCTCGCTTCGTCCTATTCATGTGAATTCTCGTTTCACAGTCCATGTACACCACTCTCGTCTCCCATCACAGTCCATGTACAGTAGTTCATCAGCTGGTACAAGAGTTCTGTATATTTGTTATTATTATTTTTTTGGAAACCTTTTCTGGTTGGATCTTGTGCCAATTTTTTCGTGTCAGGAAATTGTTTCCTCTGCAGGTTGTAGTGAGTCCCCCCTCTGCAAAATTCTGTTTATTTTTAACACTGCATGAAGCAGGTCCTTGCAAAGTGTGCAGACTTGCATGTCGGAAATAAAAGAAGGCGCTGACCAAACCATATCTTATCCGTAATCTTTCTGAGACATTTTTGTAGATGCAATCATGGCCATTTCTTATAGCAGAAATGTGGAATGAGATTATTTCCTCCCACGAAAAAAAGAAAGTCAACCATAAATTATCACAACCTATTTAAAAAAAAATGATTAATGCAATCATTAGGCATGATCATCATGGATAGATAATTAAGAAACTTCAATTTAAATTTCAATTCAAAGGATTTATTTAATTATATAAAATCCATGATACAAAAGACAATAATGTGGCATTATGTTAAGTGAGGGATTAATAGGTTCTTAGGAATATAGAAACTGACCTTGAGAGCTATTCAACATATAAAAAACACACACCAGCTTTCTTAACACAATTTTAGTAAATCTTGATTTCCTAAGTGGTCTATATCATCGAGAACCAATAATGTTTACTCTTTCTTTCAAGTATTGAGTACTATACATTAGTTCCAAAATTTGTGTGCTTAGTTGTAACTATGACTAATTTTCATTTAATTTATTTTCAGTGGCACAGGTTATTATTAATTGTAATTACACCTATATTTTACCTTGCCACATCAACTCTACAACAAAATCACTTGTGGATTAAGTACATCCACTACTTGCTAATCCACCTACTCTTTAGTATAATCATAGACATGGTCACATATGGTGTAAAGTGTCCCACTACTTTCCACGTTTTTTTCTTCTATGTCATGTCATGTAATCAAATTATTAAGGACCACATTACCCTTATCTCTTCCATGCATGAAAAATTGTGGATGATTCTATCAAATATATTCCAATTTTCCATGTTGTCCCTTATGCATGGAAATGTCCTATGAAGACCTACCCACCCACATCGGTAATCACACCTTGATACCTTCACTTTATGGAACTTCCTCCTTTTACTATTCACTCCGTATCATCTTCCTTATTTTCTCTACATTATATTTTTTAAATTTGTTATGCTTCCTCTAGCTTCCTTATTTTGTCACTTCATGCTTCTAGTTGTTTTAGTCACCTATATCACATTACCTACTCAATTATGTTAGATTTAAATAAAATGATATGTAAATTGCCATGGATATTCTACTAGAATAGTTCGTCACAAAAGATTTTAAATTATTCAGAAATTTTAGAAGTTTGCAATTTATTTCCTTAGTTCCCAGATTAGTTAATTGCTAGCTTTGCTTGAATTTATGAAATAACTAAGTTAGGAAAATGAAAGAACGGGAAAATATACACACCATCCACACAAATGAGCATAATATGTATCCTTGGAAACCCAATATGGGAGAAAACCTAGCTAGAAGGTGAGGCATATGATCTGCTCTCTTTTCTTCAGTGATGAAATGCAGGTACAAAGAAAGAGGGACACTCATTGTGGAGTTGCATACAACTCTATGGCCTGAATGGATACTACAGACTCTTCTTCCTACCTTTTTTATTCTCTCAAATCCCACTCCATGGATGCTCTACTCAATTTTGGAACAAGTACAATACAAAATAATGGAACCCTTTCTCTTCCTAGCGGATCGATATTTAACAAAGCCCGATAGCCATCTAGGGTTAGGGTATTGACTTCCTCAACCCTCATATAGTGATTAAGTTTCGACCTTATATAATATTATTGAAATTCCACCCATGGCTAGCCCCATGTGTTTGAGTAATGGGGGATTAAGTGCCATCCACTCATACCATGGTGGTCAACAAGGTAGGTCAACTTGTGGGAGACATTCATTTTTCATACGAGCTCCGATTGAGACATTTGTTTGCACCATTGGAAAGGTCTCGAAGTGCAGAACACCATCAAGGGTGTGTAAAAAAGTTCGAGACAATGTAACCCTAAAAAATGTTGATTAATTCCTTAAAATAACTCTAGAAGGTTATGAACCCCAATTTTCCAAATTGGGACTTGCCACTAAAATGTCTCCAGACACCGATTCCTCCAATTTTTTCCACCTAGAAAATACCAAGGTAGATGAAAAATTATATAATGATCCAATCCATATCATACCTTCCCATTTAGGGAGGATTTTGGTCCCCAAGATATTTATTGAATGAGGTGATGAAATGTTTCCTCTGCCTTCTCTTTGGAGTACCATTTTTCTTTGCTTGGAAGTTGTCCTTTCAACCTAATCTGCCAAAGGTGTTTCCCTTATCTTGTAGTTCTTGAATTCTTCTCTATAACTGTGCATTTTTCCAACTCTACCTAAGTGTCTGGTACTAAGTACTCTATGGTAGGTAGGACCTTCTCCTCCTCCTGATCCAACATGGAAGGTTCATAGAGTTTCAAATTATCCACATTCACTACCAAGTAAATGTGCATGTATGGGGGTAGACTGAGTCTGTAGGAATTATCTCCCACCTTATACAATATCTCCAAAAGGAAAATATTGCATATCCTTGATCTTCTTACTAGGAACCTGTAGTATTTCCTTGTTAATCTATAACCAAAATCTATCTTCCACTTTAAATGCCTTCTTGGTTCTGTGTTGATCATGTCTAGCCTTATATTTTTCCTGTGACTTCTTCAACATCTCTTGTACTTGCAAATGGATCTGCTTAATATTTAAATAATTTCTCCACTCTCAATGCCTCTCTTGTGATGTCTTCCCTCACTCCTCATTTTTTTCCATAAACAACATCCAAGGGTGAAGGAGAAAAATACCCAAAGAAAGTTTCAAAGGGGGACTTACTAGTAAAGGCGTGGACTACTCTGTTATAAGAGTGTTGAATACAGATCAAATTTTCATCCTAGGTCTTTGGATGATTCTTATTGTATCCCCTTAAAAGATGCACCAAATTCATGTTGACTACTTTTGTGTTCCCATCTGTCTATGGGTGGAATGTTGTAGATCTCTTCTACTTAATGTCCATCTTCTCCCAAAGTGTAGTCCAAAAGGGACTGAGAAATATGGTATCCTTGTCTGATATGATGATCCTTGGCATCTTAGAGTGCATCAAGACCTTTTCAAAGAACATGTTTGTTGTGTCTCGTCCTTTTATGGTATTCTTACAAGGCATAAGAATTCACATCTTTCTGAACCTATCAACTACCATAAATATTCATGTCCCTTCCTATTTGTTTCTAAACCTCCCACAAAATCCATGGTAATGTTTTCCCAAGGTCGAGTGGATATATGTAAGGGATGGTATATACCTTTGTTTCTATTACTAGTCTTTCTAGTACAACAAAGTATGCATCCTCTAATATACCATGCTACATATTCGTGCATTCTAGGCTAGTACATGTACCTCTGTAAGTTAGCAATTGTCTTCCCCACAACTTTGGAGGTGTGAGCCTCTCTGATAAGCTACAATATTTCACCTTTAGGAACACAAAGCTTGCCTAGATTATATAGTAACCCATTCTGGAGATGATAGTCAACTTCGTTGTCACCTTCTTCTACATGAACTTGGCCATGTAGTTGTTGAAACACCTCCTTGAAGTCCTCATTTTCCATGTATGCCTCTTTGTATGCATCATGGGTAAAAGGATCCATGTGTAGAATAATTCCCAAAGCTGTAATATTGGATAATATTTCATTTCATCTCGTTGAAATATTTATGTTGATTCTTTCCCCACTAGAAACTCTTACTGCTTGTTTTTATGGCACACAAGCCTCATCAACTGTCTTGGGTTTGAAGAGAATCAATTTCTTTCTCAAATGACTATGTAGACCCCCCAAATAATTGAGAAGTACATATGGGTTCTTGAGAGAGATACTCAACATTATAGCCCTCTTTTTTTAATTTAATGGTGTACTCCTACACATTATCCCCCTACCTTTTCCTGAAGTAATGTCAATGGATCCATTAGTCCTCTACATACTTGATAGGATAGGATTGGGACTTAACAAGGGTTTTGAAATCCTCCTACTTAGTTATTGGAAGATCACCCTCTATCCTAAGGTTCTCCATGTGGATTTCCCACCAAGTTAATGCATGGCCCTCTAAGTTCAGCCATGAAAACAAAATCTTATGCTCCTCATCTATATTGAGAACACTAAAATAGAAGTCTAATTGATGCAACCAATTATTCAAATTAATGCATCGATATCACCTTGGTATGGATTCATATCCAATTCCACTTCCATTTTAAATAAATACCATGAAGGGTTAATGGTAGTGGAACTTGGTTTCTCTTTCTTGGGCTCTTTTCTCAACTCCTTTTTTGGGTCTTCATTATCTCCAATTTTTCTCTCTGATCCAATCTCTGATTTAGAGCCTCCAACCACTCCAAACAATCCAAGATTATTTTCTAGAGATTCCATGAGGAGGGTCATATTATGAGAGATATCAATGACTTTCTCTTCCAACCTCAAAAATCTCTCTTCTACTAGATCTTGAGGGTTGTTTCCAACAGACTCATCTACCATGGCTAGGGTTTTGCAACTTTCTTCTTAAGAAAATTATTGGATCCTACAACTTTCCACAATTTACCCAAAGAAAACTTTCTATAATACCAATATGATCTGTAAGATACCATGGATATTTCACTAGAACAATTCATCACAACAAATCTTAAACTATTTTGAAATTTTAGATTTTTGTAGTTTATTTCCTTAGATCCTAGATTAGTTTATTTCTAGCTTTGATTGAATTTATTAAATAATTTAATTACGAAAATGAAAGAATGGAAAAACATACACAACAAGCACACAAATGAACACAATATGTATCATAGGAAACCAAATATGGGAGAAAACCTAGATAGAAGTTGAGGCCTATGCTCTGCTCTCTTTTCTTCAATAATGAAATGCAAGTACAAAGAAAGGGGTTCACTCACTATGGATTTTCCTATGACTTTGTGACATAAATGGATATCTTAGAATCTTATTCCTACCTCTTTTATGCTCTCAAATCCCACTCCTTGGATGCTCTTCTCAAATATGGAACAAGTACAATATAAAATGATGGAACCCTTTCTCCTCCTAGTGGCCTAGTATTTAAGATAGCCCTATATCCATCTAGGGTTAGGGTTTTGACTTCCTCAACCCTCAATTAGTGATCATGCTTGTAAATTCTATAATATTCTTAAAATTAGATACATGTCTATCCCCATTTGTGTGATCAATGGGGGCTAATGTGCCATCCACTTGTACCATGGTGGTCAACAAGGTAGGTCAATTTGTGGGGGGCATACAATTTGCATATGAGCTCTAATTGAGGATTTTTTTACACCATTGGAAAGGTCTCAAAGTGTATAAAATTGTTGAAGGTGTGGGCATAGGTTTTGGACATTGTAACCCCTAAAATTCCATTTAATTCCTCAAAATGGCTCTAGAAGGTTTCATACCCAATTCTCCAAATTGGGACCTACCACTAAAATGGCTCTACAAGTTGATTCCTCCAATTTGGTATTATTGGATAAATCAGTGAATGCGGATATAAACTAATCTCCCTAGATCCACCTGGATCTAGAACAAAACAAGACAGGACATGATGCTTTCCCTAAGTTTCTACCATTGAATTTACTACCAAAGAAGGAATGGACGACATACCTTTAGATATCACTTCCTTATATCTGTGTTGTCCCTGCTTCGCTCTGGTTCTCTTATGAGATCGGATTTGCAATGACACAAACCAATCAAAGTGAAAGCAACAATTGTAGATTCAATGGAAACCTAAACATGTGATCAAGGAGTCATGTAATAAAACGCTAATGATTTTATGGGAAATAAACATGTTGTCGTATCATATTAAGTAAAAGTGGAAGATACAACCAAATTGCCTTGATGTCGCAAGTTCCCTGTCGGTGGCCCTTTGTTCCAACACACACATACACTTGCTCCAAAATTATATGAAAATGGTCCACAAAAGATTGATGGACAAGTGGAGGCCACAAGCATCGGTTGTAATAGGATCCTTCACAAAGTGTTTAGCCTATTCTCTCATCAATTCTTTGCTCAATCTTGCTTAACCTTTTCCATGAAAAACCCATCATTATATAGGAAAAGGTGAAGTGGTTAAAAGGATGAGGATGATCCCACCAAATCAGAGAAGCTAGTACGATCACATCCATACGGACGCCACCTCACATTCTAGAAGATTCGCCTTCTAGAAACTTCTTCCTTTTCTTAGCTTCAAACACCGTCGCACCCTGCCTATATAGAAACATGCGGAAATCCCATGAGCCAGGCATAGAGAAGCCTATGAAAATCAAGGATTTCCGCACTGTGTACCACTGTCATCTTGCGTCGTCATTCTAAAAACTTGCCTTGTAGGGGAATAACTTAGTCATTTTCCTCATGTAAAAGATTGTTTTGAGAGCCTGAACACATGCCTGTAGGGTCATCATCAGAGTGACCAAAATAATGTGTAACATAATGCCCCCCAAAGTATGAGGATGGAACTTGTTACAACCGAAATACTTTGTAAAATGCGTGTGTGTGTGTTGGGAACAAGGAGCGCACCAATCGGGAACCTACAAACAATCAATCGTATGCATAAAATCATACCATTTCTCAAGTAGGCATTCCCATGCTCAGACTACAAATGATTTAAATTATAAACGTAAGTCATGGCCACCAATTATACACCATGGATCCATGTCATCAAGATTCTACATAGCCACTAGGAATACACTGTGGATCTATGTATTAGAAATCTTAAATTCAGACACAACCAAGAGACATAGAAAGTGGATCCGTGTGTCAATAGAAATCATAAATGCTCCATCACAAGATGGACCAAAAATATGAGGTCCAGGGTCTTCAATCCGGTCATCCGTAGGTACGAATCTAACCATGCAATTACAGGTGATGAAGTCGAACATGGTAGAAACCACTTGATTACCGATCATTGATGAAAACCATTAACAAGTGAAAAGGAAATCACCATTGATGTCGATGACTCCCAAGGTACCTTAGTACAATCCAACAAATCTGAAAATGAGTTGAATTCGAACACTCGATGAAATCTCTCGATCAGGGACCAATGACGTGAATCCACTATCGAAAGCGAAGAAACCTGCCATTGAGGCATGCAGGCTCTAAGGTACGAAATGATTTCCAAGTCTTGTTCTCGAATGATGAGTTGAAGTCGACAGGAAAAGACTCATCACAGGAGGGTCTTGATGTATCCCCCATAAGTGACACGAAATAAGTAACAGATTTAGGGTAGATCAATGTATGAAAATGATTTGAAAATGACACAGGGAAGGCCGACATGGTTGTAATTAACAATTGCAGATGGTCAACTTGATAGAGGGCTTGATTGGAATTATCTTGAACATATGAATGACATGAAAATGGTCTTGGCAGCATTGATGCAAAAAATGACCCAAGATATGGACTTACAGAGGGCTAGACGAGAGACAAATGGATTTGCCAACCCGAATTCAAATGATGAAGGGGGTGTCATGTTCAAGAGAGACTAGTACTTCTACTAACACAGGTACAGAGACATATATCTTTCCCAAATTCCCCCCCACCATTTCTGGCGAGTACCTCTTTATTTTTACGCAAGCTTGAGGAGGATAACATATGCTTGTTGATGTAAGATCATCCTTCGGACGAGTCCCTCAGAGTATGTTTAATGAACCCTAAGAAGGAGTGGTTTGGTCCCATGTGGGTCTTTCGATGTTTGTTTAACGAGTCCAAAGATAGAAAACTCGGGGGTTTTTCATGCTTATAGAGTCTGAAAAACACATTAAAGAGAACTCTCTCAGTTCCTTTTTCTTAAAGTAATTTGATGAGACCGAAAAAGTGATAAACTATCGCCCATCAAATGTTTTCTTCAAATACTTTTACGAATGTGAAAAGAACAAGGTAGCTCGACAATATTTTTGTTTTTATGGAGTGTGAAAAGAGCTTAAAGGATACTCCATAGGTTTTGATTTTCGTATTTCCATGACGAGTACGAAAAAATGACAAAAGTATACTTGGTCATGTTCTCATTGATTTTCGAGCACGAGAATGAACAAAGACTAGGCTCGAGGATTTTTTGAAAAACCCTTAAAAGTACTGATACATGTAACAAACAAAACACAAATCAAGAAAAAACATCCATATTGCATTGTTCAGGACTTTAATCTTCCCACTTGTGAAAAATAAAAGACTCATGGGACCATTAGAGATTTAGGTTATGATAAAATGCATTAAAATAATATAAAATATCATTAGAAAGAGAAAAAAGTGAAATAAATAGGGGTAAAACCTTTTATTGCTATTTCATTTGCATTTCATTCAAAACTTGTCTAGAAACCTTGTTTTTACCTCATATTTCGGCTGTCAATTGCGAGAAGCACAGGCTAACATTAAGAAAACTATCTCCGTCAACATGGTAAGCTCATCATCCTCTCCTTTTTCAATGGATTGAAATTCATTTTTTTGGTTAAAAGGTAGTTTTTGGATGAGTTTTGGGGCCGGTAGGCACGCGTTGGGCCCGCCGCAGGTGACTAGTATCGGGACCTATGGAAATCAATGATTTCCATGGGTGCCCTATGGCTCACCTGCAGAAACCCCATACTGTACTAAAATTTCATCTGTGGCGGCCGAAAACCCAAAAATTTACACACGTGTTTGCCTAAAAAATAATTTCAAAATCAATGATTCAAGATGCTAATCCCCTTTTCTCATCTCCATGCAGGTATTTGATTGCCAAAATGTTGGAGTGGAGAGAACGAGAACACGAGGATGATGACTTCATGGCCTTGAATGATCCAGGCACCGTCAATTCCCTTCAACAGTGCGGATTGTTAAAAAAATTTAAAATCCAAGGCATGAGAGCCCAACTGAGGTTACTATGATCCGAAATCGGATTCAGAAGCCTGTTAGGGCTTGAAAAATGCTCAAAAATGAAAGTGCTCAGAATCCAACGAAAACAACACCATTGCGTTTGTCTCGTCTTCCTGATTCTGGTGGTATATTTACTTTTTCAAATGGAGTCCGTATGGAGAAGATATCGCATTTTCACCGAAAAGTGAAACATGCAACAAAAATGATGACTGGGCAGGACACGTGGAAGTCCGTACAAGACACATGGCATGTTCGTACGCTGACATGTGGCACGTCCATACGTGTGACACGTGGCATGACCGTACAGGTGACACGTGGCAGCATCAGGAGACGACACGTGGCAGGTCCGTACAGGACACGTGGCAGCCTCAGGCAGTGACACGTGTCAGGCAGATTTGGCGTTTTTGGTGTACGACTGGACCAATCTCGAGGTGACACATGTCACCACTGAAAGGGTGAGACGTGGCATGGGATGACGTCAGCAGCTTACGTGGCTCGGATGATGTGGTGACCGTACGATGACGTGGCAAGGTGACTGGACGTACGGAGGTCGATGCAACAAGTGACATGGACCAATAGATGGCTGACACGTGGAATTCATCAAGTGGATGTAAAGGTTCCATGTGGCCCAATCACGGGCTGCCACGTGGCACCCCGGGTTTTGTCAATATGGCCTGTGTCAAAATTTTTGGAGCCCGGGGGATTCGAACCCCGGACCTCCCCACTGCCAGTGCCTTCGCAACAACACTCCCACCAATAGACCGCATGTTGTGACTTGTTATATATGCGGATTACATTGTATATAAATTTATGTTATAATGTATACGACGGGCGGGGTCAAGCCGGGGCTTAGCCCCGACCTGCAGTTTTATTATGTAACATGTGACCGTTGGCGCGCGGGTTATAATATATATAGCCCTTGGTTGTATGTCATACACCATGTAACCGTCGTTTAATACAGAGCACGCGGGGTTTGTGCCATAGAGTTTGGTTCTATGTGTGTGCCAATGCGACCAGGTGCGAGTGTAGAGAGGGCCAGCGCTTAGCCTACGGCTAGCGCTTGGCCATATTATGAGTGCATATGACCACTTAAAGGGGCGCGCGCTAGGCCAAAGGGGGCTAGCGCCCGATTTGACTACAATATAGTTATAAAGTGGGTTTATAACCAACTTTTTGGTTAATTAAATGTAATTAATCTCATTTTTAATGTAATTGGGAGTTATTGGGTGGTTTTTGAGCCTAACTTCTTGGAGGAAGTTGGAGATGGGCAACTACCTTCCCAACTATTTAACCAAGGCTTGTTTGAGTCCATGGGGACAGATTTTTGACATCTTTTGAGAGCATTCAGAGCAGAGATGCTGAGGCAAATCCAAGTCAAAGCCAGTTTGAGGCAGGGAAGTTGTTGAGGAGGAGATGCTGTCGGACCATTTCTGAGAGCTCCGGACGTCCGTTTCGCGTGCCATTTTTTGTGCATGGTTCTAGAGATCTGGGCGAACATGACCAGATCGATCTTGAAGCCATTCGGCATTGTAATGATGTACCATTGAGCTTTCGAACAGAAATAAAGAATCCTCCCCCACAGAGAAAAGGCCCGGAGACGTAGGCAAAGTTGTGCCGAACTCCGTTATCAACCTGTGTATTATGGTTTGCTGTTTTTCATTGCATTTCAGATCTGCATATATGTAAATGGTTGTATAATTCATTTTATTTTCTCGTTCTTTCGTTAAGTTTCTCAATGGTTAATTAATGCATGAAAAAAAAAACTCAACCATAAGTCATTCGAAAAATCCTGACGGATCAAGTAGTATAAAAGCTAGTTGACGTTTGGAATTGAGTTTTGCATGTTAGCGAGGGAAGAGCTCATCTCAAGGAAGGAAATGGCATCTACAGGAGGACTTTCTCAAGATGAGAAGGAGTTCATAGATTCGGTGTTTGCCATGGCCGAGATGGTGAAGGTGTTGTATGAAGACTACTTGGAACGAAAGAGCACGGTTCAAGTGAAAGCTTCAAAGAACAACAAAGGAAAAGAAGAATTGAAGGAAGTGCCTTCTACATCTATTTTAGAAAACATATCTGAGGTATGCAGTGAAGGTTCCTCATCAAATTTTCCTCATTCTCATCAAGTTGGTTTTGGTGAATTCGAAAAACACACAAAAGGTGTAGGTTTGAAAATACTAACCAAGATGGGTTATGAAAAAGGAAAGGGCCTTGGATGTAGAGGTCAAGGCATTGTAAATCCTATTGAGGTTGAGGAAAGGCCTCGATACTTAGGATTAGGATATGGAAAAGGGGACCTTAAAGAGTCTTCTAAGATAGGTTCCACAACTTTGGAAGCAAGTAATGCTTCAAATGGCCAACTTAAGACATTGCAAGAATACTTCACAAAAGGAAATGGCGCATCACTTTAGGACTATGGTAGTGAATGCAAGTTGTCTCCAAAGAAAAGTGAAGATCAACATGGAAGGTATAATGGTCATGTTTTTATTAATTCTCCTTTTGATTATAACAAGCATAATCAAGTAAACCAGAACTTGTGGAAACTTATTCCATGTACTTACTGTCATTCACCTAAGCATTGTGTTGACAAGTGTTGGAAGAGACAAACTTTGTACAGGAAACCTATGTCGACCAGGAAGGAAAAACGATGTAAAGGCTCAAGTCCACAACGGAAGAAGGAGAAGAGTAAGCAGGTCTGGATGCCAAAAACTCATTGCATGTTTTGCAACAAGAGTGGACATCAAAAGGCTAGTTGTTGGAAGCTTAATCCAGAGCTTCGTCCAAGGAAGGACAAAAGGATTTTTTACGTACCCACGAAGGAGGACGGATTACCAGCGAAGAAAGAAGAACACCGTGAAGGAAAGAAAGCAGTCACTTGGTTCTTCCAGAAGTGGATGTCTCAACTTCATTGTATTTTGCTTCCATTAATGTAATCATCTTTCAGCAAGCCAGGCGGCCTATCCCGAGCTTGTTGACTGGTCAGTAACTTTTTGGGGACCAAAAGGTTTTATTTTTGGGAGGTGTGATCCAAAATCGGATTCAGAAGCCTCTTAGGGCTTGAAAAATGCTCAAAAATGAAAGTGCTCAAAATTCGACGAAAAAACACCATTGCGTCTGTCTCATCTTCCTGATTCCAGTGGTATATTTACTTTGTCAAACGGAGTCCGTATGGAGAAGATATCGCGTTCTGACCGAAAAGTCAAACAGGCAAAAAAATGCTAACTGGGCAGGACACGTGGCAGTCCATACAAGACACGTGGCATGTCTGTACGCTGACATGTGGCACATTCGTACGTGCGACACGTGGCGTGACCGTACAGGTGACACATGGCAGCATCAGGAGAGGACACGTGGCAGGTCCGTACAAGACACATGGCAGCCTCAGGCAGTGACACGTGTCAGGCAGATTTGGAATTTTTGGTGTACGGCTGGACCAATCCCGAGGTGACACGTGTCACCACTGAAAGGGTGACACGTGGCATGGGATGACATCAGCAGCTTACGTGGCTCGGATGACGTGGCGATCGTACGATGACGTGGCAATGTGACTGGACGTACGGAGGTCGACGCAGCAAGTGACATGGACCAATAGATGGTTGAGACATGGAATTCATCGAGTGGATGTAAAGGTGCCATGTGGCCCAATCACGGGCTACCACGTGGCACCCCGGGTTTTGTCAATATGGCCTGTGTCAAAATTTTTGGAGCCCGGGGGATTCGAACCCCAGACCTCCCCACTGCCAGCGCCTTCGCAACAACACTCCCACCAATAGACCGCATGTTGTGACTTGTTATATATGCGGATTACATTGTATATAAATTTATGTTATAATGTATACGACGGGCGGGGTCGGGCCGGGGCTTAGCCCCGACCTGCAGTTTTATTATGTAACGTGTGACCGTTGGCGTGCGGGTTATAATATATATAGCCCTTGGTTGTATGTCATACACCATGTAACCGTCGTTTAATATAGAGTGCGCGGGGTTTGTGCCATAGCGTTTGGTTCTATGTGTGCGCCAATGTGACCAGGTGCGAGTGTAGAGAGGGCCATCGCTTAGCCTACGGCTAGCGCTTGGCCATATTATGAGTGCATATGACCACTTAAAGGGGCGCGCGCCAGGCCAAAGGGGGCTAGCGCCTGATTTGACTACAATATAGTTATAAAGTGGGTTTATAACCAACTTTTTGGTTAATTAAATGTAATTAATCTCATTTTTAATGTAATTGGGAGTTATTGGGTGGTTTTTGAGCCTAACTTCTTGGAGGAAGTTGGAGATGGGCAACTACCTTCCCAACTATTTAACCAAGGCTTGTTTGAGGCCATGGGGACAAATTTTTGACAGCTTTTGAGAGACTTCAGAGCAGAGATGCTGAGGCAAAGCCAAGTCAAAGCCAGTTTGAGGCAGGGAAGCTGTTGAGGAGGAGATGTTGTTGGACCATTTCTGAGAGCTCCGGACGTCCGTTTCGCGTGCCATTTTTTGTGCATGGTTCTAGAGATCTGGGCGAACATGACCAGATCAGTATTGAAGCCATTCATCATTGTAATGATGTACCATTTAGCTTTAGAACAGAAATAAAGACGCCTCCCCCACAGAGAAAAGGCCCGGAGACGTAGGCAAAGTTGTGCCGAACTCCGTTATCAACCTGTGTATTATGGTTTGTTGTTTTTCATTGTATTTCAAATCTGCATATATGTAAATGGCTGTATAATTCCTTTTCTTTTCTCATTCTTTCGTAAAGTTTCTCAATGGTTAATTAATGCATGCAAATAAAAACTCAACCATAAGTCATTCGAAAAATCCTGACGGATCACTAGAATACTTGGTCCACATGTGGGATGTGGACCAGCAGGTGTTTCATGTGGGTGTCCATGTTATTTCCTTTGATATCAAAGACATTTACTTCTTGATGGGGTTATCTCATCGTGGAGCACATGTGACCTCAATAGGAGGTTGAGGTGGTGGTTTGTCGATGAGTGAATACATCCTTCGACACTGTGAACCTAAGGCCGAGAGGCACAAAGGTAAGGTAGCCATCAAAGGTGTTCAGGATTTAACTCTCCGGACCATTATTTTTACCATTTCACGGATGGCGGGAAGTGCATCTCCGCACATGGCCCTCCAAAGTTATTTTCAGTATGCCGTGGAATGCACAAAACCTTGTGTGTTCAACTAGTGTGATGGTCTTCTTCATAGTATGAAGACACAGTTAACCAAAAGCAAGAATGGGGACCTGAAGCAATTCATGTATGGATATATTTTGGTGTCTTTCTTTTTAGAAAGAGTCCCTCATCTACGCCTACAGGTAGAGTGGGGTATACCAGTGCCACAAGATCCAAGGATGAAAAGGTGGTGTGATCTCATGGCTCGCCATGTAGCAGGACCCATAATCAAATACAACAATGCATTCTTTGACTAGTTGAGGCCTCAAATCTTGATGATAGAGGATTATGCCTATGCCGGTTTGGATTTTCGAGGTGACCCCGATTTGGTTCTACCTGAGGTTTTCAGTGGGGGGACCTAGGTAAGAAAAACATTTTGGTTTTATGGTGTTTTGTGAATTTTTAGAATATAAGATGTTTTTATGCTCTCTATCCAATGACTAATAAAAAAAATTGACCGTGCAGATGTAGGGCCACACCACCCTCCGGGTACATCCCCCATTCAGAGACGAGGGGAAGCAACTGTAGTAGCAGGATGGGATGCTGACAACTATGAGGCAGTTGAGAAGAATCTAGAGGGTTTGACAGCAGACATCCTGGACATCCCGATCAACGAGATTCTAAGGCATTATCGACCCCACACTGTAGGCATGTTTGGTTCACTCAATTGACTACTTCATAGGGTAGCATGGGCAGTAGTATGCTACTGTGAGAAGCATCCATGATGCTATTTTGTAGAAGCCATGGGATTCATATTTTGATATTGTGGTCTTTGGATGGAAAACACCTTTTTGTAAAACATTTTTATCGTTATATATATACATGAGGCTGTACCGATTTAATTTGCTTTATATACAACATGTGATGTGTGATTGGATTTATAAATGTCTCAAATGTCTGTCTAACACATAATTAGCTAAAGCATTGGTTAACGTATTTAGACATCTAGGAATGTGTTGATACTGACAATAATCAAAATAATGTTCCAAGAGGTGAATTTGTAAATATACCCGTAACAAAGTAGGGCTTCAGATAGTATAGATGTTACTTAACCGTAGCACTAATAGCTGCGAATCAAGTCGTACAATGGGTTGTTGAATCCCAAGTGAAATAGCATCGGTCAACAATTCAATGAATGTGTTATTTTCTACGATATTATTGGTTGCACGATCGAGGAAAACACCTTGTAGACTGATAAGTTCGTTTGTGGGTGCGTATATTGCCCACATGTTATCAGATAAATCGGTAGGTGCGGACACTAAATAATCTCCCTAGACCCACCTAGATCTAGAACAAAACACATTAGAACGTGACGCTTTCCTTAAGCTTTAAATATTGAATTTACTAACTAAAGAGGGATATGTGACATACCGTTTAAATATCGCTTCCTCTCACCATCGCCATCCTAGCTCCATTCCAACACTCATATAATGATGAACCTATGAAAGAATGCAACCGACCAAAGTGATAGTAATAGCATCAACTCAATATAAACCTATGTATGTGATCAATGAATCATACAATAAAACACAACAAGCTTTATAGGAAAGAATCATATTACTGTATCATATTAAATGTGAAAGAGAGATTACAACCATGGCCTTGATGTCGTAAGGTCCCTTCCAACTGTCCTTCGTTCCCCACACAATTCCACTCCAAGAATTCTGAGAGCACAGATCTGATAATATTCACAATCTATCTTGACAAAGGCAAAACTCAAAACTACTCTAACCAAGCTAGTAATTCCAAGCCAAATCCAACCAACTTTCTCCATGAGAGATACTCACCTTTTATAAGTTGAAGAGAATAAGCTGAGGAGGTTAGCATGATCCCAATAAATTATGAAAGCGAGTAAGATCCAAACCTTTCAGATGCCACCTCACCATGGAAGTTTCTCCTTCTAGAAGCATCGTGAAGATGCTTGTTTTTCCCACGTGTAAGCATTCTCGCACCCTGCCTATAGAGCAGACTGTGAACTCCTCATGACCTAGCTGTGATGCAGCCAATGATAATCAGTCATTCTTGCACCCTAGCTACAATGCAGCCTAGGAACTTCCTTTTTTATAGGGTTTTTACAAAGGAAAATGCAACTTCTTTTCTCAGAAAAAGTTCTTCTCCCTTCCTTCTTTAGGAACTCGGGCCACTGACCCCTATGAAGACTATAGATAGGTTTACATCATCAACGGTCATAGGGATGATGAAAGAAATGCATAACAGAGAACCCCCCAAAGTATGAAGTTAGAAAAAAGTGATAGCTAAAATACTTTGTCGAGTGTGTGTAAGGAACAAGGAACAGTCGGTCGGAAACGTGCCAACAAACAAGGAAATATAGTACAATAATATATCATCACTGAGGTAGGCATTCCCATACTCAGAATACAAATGACTCAGAGCATAAATGCCAACATGTGAAGATCCATGTCAAATAAGACAGGTCACGGCCACCAAACATACATTGTGGATCCATGCCAATATGACTCAAATCTGAACATAGCCACCAAAAATACACTGTGGATCTATGTGTTAAAGACTTAAATTTGAACATAGCCATGAGACATACAATGTGGATCTATGTAATAGTACACTGAATATACTCCAACACAACCTGGATCTGTCAGAAAATATCTAGGGTCTTCATCTCCACCACTCTATAGTACGAATCTAACCATGTGAATACATGTGTCGAAGTTGAACATGGTAGAAACCACTTGATTACCGGTCATTAGTGTATATCGTTAACAAGTGAGAGGGAAATCACCATTAATGTCAATGACTCCCAAGGTACACTAGTACAATCCAACGAATGTGAATAAATGAGCTGAAGTCGAACACTCGACGAAATCTCCCGATTAGGGGTCAATAAGGAAAACCCATTGTCGAAAGAGAGGAAACCTGCCATTGGGGCATGCAAGTTACGAGGTACCAATTGGTTTCTAAGTCTAATTCCTGGATAATGAGTTGAAGTCGACAGGAAAAGACTTGTCACAGGAGGGCCTTAATGTATCCCACATCAATGACATGAAATAGGCAACAAGATTTGATGTAGATCAAAGTAACAAGTGATTCAGGACTGACTCAGGGATGGCTGACACAATAGAAGGATTTAAGGACTATAGAAATGGGCGACGCAATAGAAGGATTTTCAGGTTGGACATCTTTTTGAACATATTGACGACACAACAACTATCTTCGAAACATTGACTCAACAACAGGGATCACAAACCGATTTGTAATATTCTAAAGGAATATGATCAAGAGACTAGTGGATTTTCCAATCTACACACAAGGTGAGTGAAAGGGTGTCATGTTCAAAAGCGACTCTTCCATGGAATACGGGTTTAGACACATTTTTTTCCCAATTTTCCCCTCACCATTTCTGGCGAGTACCTCTTTATTTTTATGCAAGCTTGAGGAGGATAACATATGATTGTAATGTAAGCTCATCCTTCAAATGGGTCCCTCATAGTATGTTTAACAAACCATAGGAAGGATTGGTTCGGTCCCATATGGGTCTTTTGATGCTTGTTTAACGAGTCCAAAGATAGAAAACTCAGGGGTTTTTCATGTTTATAGAGTCTGAAAAACACTTAAAGAGAACTCTCTCAGTTCCTTTTTCATAAAGTAGTCTTATGAGACTAAAAAAGAGATAAACTATCACTCAACAGACATTTTCTTCAAATACTTTAATGAGCGTGAAAAGAACAAGATCGCTCGACAATCTTTTCATGTTTAGAGAGTCTAAAAAGAGCTTAAAGAGAACTCCAGGGGGTTCCTTTTCGTATAACCTTTACGAGTCTGAAAAAGTGATAAAAGTATACTCAGTTACATTCTCCTTGATTTATGAGCATGAGAAAGAACAAAGACTAAGATCGATAACTTATTCTCATGTATTTATGAGCATGAGAAAGAACAAAGACTAAGCTCAGGATTGTTTTCATTTTTACGCAAGCTTTAAAACAAAACAAAACTATGCTTGGACCTGGTTTCATTTTTACACAAGCTTGAACCAGAGGAAACTATGCTTTAGGTAAGTGGTTTCATTTTTAAACAAGCTAGAACCATAGAAAACAATTCTTGCAACTTGCCAACGCATACCATAGGGATGGTTGGTCCTTAGCCCCCAGCTTAAGAAACTAGCGGCTCTAAATTCAACATGAAGTCTAGAGGCTGAGGCAAATGCCCCCCAAGCTTCATTTCATCCAACTGCAAAGGAGAATGAAATGAAGCTTCAAATACTAGATGAAGGACTTGACTCAAATAGAGAGGAGGAAAACTATTTCATTTTTTTAACGAGCTTGACACAGAAACAAGAACTATGCTCGTAACCTCTGTTTCATTTTTTAATGAGGTTACCATGGAGACAAAAAAAATATCCTTGTAACTCTCTTCTTGATCATGGATTCCAAGAGGACAATGCTCCAGAAGGACACCATGTCAAGGGACAAAACTCGGTCATAGATTCCAAGAGATCTTCACTAGACAGAAGGAACACACTCTGAAAGAAACACATGTCGAGGGTTGCGACAGGGGTAAAGAGATCAAGCTCTAACAACCCTATTGAAGAGATCACCATGTCAACTACTGGATCTAAGTCATCAGAAGTCGAAGCCATGGGGAACAACACCACATAATTGACTTGTGGCGGGGGCAATACCGTCTGCATATAAGAACCATTTAGGGAGGCAATCCAGTCGGGGTCAATGAATGAAAGTTGATCAATAGTCACAACTCATCCATCGTGAGGGAAAGATATCACATGAAAAAGAGTAGACACAATATCTTTCATGGCATAGACATAATCTCGCCCAAGGAGTAAAGCTAAATCCAAGGGGTCTTGGACTACCATGACATCAATAAAGACAGCTTTGCCTCCCAAAGTTACAAGAAACTGAGGAAGGGTCCCGAAAGGTTGACTAGTTCTTCTGTTAAAATCTAACAGATTCTGCGTAACTGGCACAAGATGAGGACAACCCAAATCCTGCCAAGCAATAGAGGACAAAATACTAATGGATGCACCTTCATCTATCAGCGTCTGAGGAACGTCCCGACCACAAGCTTGCACTGTAATCTGGAAAGGAATGTGAGAGGGAAGACGAGGTCCAGTTAGCACATCCCAATTAAAGAGGATGACCTCATTACTTGGAGGGGGTTTCAAGAGAGAAGGAGGAATACCCCTCGACACGGTAGAGTCTATATCAATGAGAAAAATGTGGGCAGTATCGAGTTTAATCTCAAGCGGGAGAGTAGGATCAACCGATGATGGGATCAAATCGACCACGCAGGAACTCTTTAGAGGAAGAGTGGGATTGGCCGATGATGGGATCGGATCAACCACTTTGGCACTCTTCGGATGAAGGGTGGGACTGACCGAGGAAGGGACTGGATCAATCACTTTAGCACTCATCAAAGGAGGAGTGGGATCAACCAATGACAGAACCGGATCAACCACTTGGGTTTCACTCTCCAAGAGGAGAATGGGGTCGACGGGTGGAGACGGATCAACCACTTTGGTGTCACTCTCTAACGGGAGAGTGAGATCAACCGAGGATGGGATTGGATTGACCACTTGGTCTACTAGTTCAACCAAATATGTGACCAAATTGACCACTTGGTCAACCGGACTGACCGACGGGGGAACCGGATTGATCATTCCATCAACTATAGGTGGGTTGAGAGAAAATTTGCGATAAGCAGCTGGAAGTTGAGGCTATGAAACAGTCATGTCTTCCAGGAATTTTGAGTCTTCTTCCATATGAGGGAAAAGATGAGTTAGATGACTCCCTTTTCATAACATACACGATAATTTGGCTCTACTTTTCTTCTTCCCAACTATATCGTGACTAATCGACGGGAAGTCACCAACATGTTGTTCAGAGGCTAACGACATGGGTTGGCGAGGATGAGTAGACCATACTTCTATAACCTTGGGTAGACCAGGGCAATCCTTAAGAAGATGGATACCCTTACAAACCCTGCAAGGGTACTTGGGCTTATGAGTTGTTTGGGTGATCTTGACATCATCAACACTCCCAACACGATTAACAATAATTGGTTGTTTTCCAACATGTTTGACAGTGGTTGGAGGTTTTGACCCTCGCTTATATTTCTTCTTCTTAATATTTATTTTCTTCTTATTATTATTCACTGGGTTAATAGCTTCAGAACTTTCACTCAACGAAGAAGATGAAACGGAAGGAAACCTTACAAGCGAAGAAGGCGAAGAAGACCTTACTGGTGAAGAAGGTGAAGGATCAAAATGAGGTTGATGCTCTTGGGGGGAAGTGCTTACGACCGAAGCACTTACTGCATTCGGGATTACTTGAGTAGAAAATAACCATATTGGTAATCCAATTGTGAGACCTGGAAGGCTCCAAGTAGTGATGTAAGGAGGACCAATGTTTCTATAAGAAGGAAAAACAAAAGGTTCCCCTAGAGCAGAGGTTCCTTCATTGGTCATTTAAGGAACTGATGCCATTAAAACAAAGATCCAACCTAGAGTCTTCTAGGGAAAACAAACAGCACATGCTAAAAATCTAGTAAGCAAGCAAGCAAACAAAACCTTCTCACAATGAACCCACTAGTTGGTGATGAAATCCAATGTCGCGGGAACACATTAAGAAGGGGTTGAGATAGAGTGGGTGGAAAAGTTACGTTGACGACCTACTTAATGGACTTACACCCTGGTGTAAGCTCCCACACATAATCGTGGGTATACCCTCCAAGGAGCCCGAGTGATTTTGGACAACGTCGATTCCATGTACCGTGAAGAATTGCCCCTCCACGGTCACCTTGTGTAAAGACCCTAAAGATATAGGCCACTAGGGTTACCAATCACTACAATGATGCCTGGGGAAATAGTCGACAGTCCGATCCACGCGCAAGGGCAGGGTATCTAGCTTGAAATCAACTTGAAAGGCTTCCACTCATCATTGTGGGTATACCTGTCAAGCGACCCCCATAATACACGTAATCTCTACACCAAGACCAACAAAGCAGGGTGAGTAACTCTGCCAGTCTCAATGCGACCTCATGATTGACCCTCGTGTTAGAAGGGCTTCCTAGGACAAAATGTAATAAGTGGATTTAACCGCTCCCTAACTCAAGATTCTATGTTTGTTTGCAACTTTGGAAAGTTATCTTTTACACCTATTCCAAAGCCCTACAACTAATCTAATGTAGGTTTGCTACCAGAAAGTATAAAAAATGTCTAATCAGTTTTTATAAGCGCTTTATTTTATGGTTGTTGTTACTCAAGAGGAAAATGGCGTGGATAATATGGTGTTTTGACCGACTCGAAAATTATGCAAAGAGATGAAGATGCAATCTTTTCATTTCGATGAAAGCTATGCTATGAGAAGGAGAAAACATTTATCATTCCTAGATGCAAAATGTCCCAAAATCTATTAAACTCATTAATATCAAGATTCTCAAGAAATGAGAAAAAGGTACTGTACACCAATGCATGATTCATGCCCCCCCCCCGGTCATGAGGGGCAAATTTTTTTGGAATTTAAGACCAAAAAATGCCAAGAATCATGCAATTTCGCTACTTCAAATGCAAGGATGCCCCCAATCTAATATAAAGCAAGAAATTAAGTCTTTTTGTTTCAAAAATTTCACTAAAAGCAATAATGAACTTTGTTAAAACAAAGAAACCCAAACTAAAAGTTTTCTTTTAAAGCGAACTATTCAGAAGAAATTTGATCTTTCCCTAAAAAATTCTAAAGAAAACATATGCTTTGTAATTGAAATACACTCAAATCAATATACTAATCCTTCAAAACCAAAAAAAGCGAAGATGGCTAAAAGCAACTCAAAGAATGTCAAGTAGACTGTAAACAAATCAATATAGGATCCAAAAGTTCAATCCAGCTGATCAGAACAGAGAAGAGTTGATGAGACAACAAGTACAACTCCTCTCAAGAACATCATGGGCATACAGGAGGAGGAGGAGGATGGAGGAGGCTACTCATGCAGGCTTGCAGGCTTAAGACAAATATCACTGACTCCAACGCAAGACATCGAAGAAGAACGAATCTCCATTGGGCGGTCCGCCCATTCCGTGAATCTCGCTTTTCTTCTTCACGACCATTGTCAACTCTTCTTGTCGTCAAAATCCGTGGACAGGAGTTTATCAGCTGGTACAAGAGTTCCAACTTCCGTATATGTGTTATCAATTTTTTGGAAACTGTATTTTATTGTATCATTTATTGATCTTGCAAGTCAGGAACCTGTTTTGTCCGCAGGCTGAAGTGAGTCGTTTCGCTCTTTGTAAAATTGCGTTTATTTTTAACACTGTGTTTGATAAGTTAAGGGTAGGATGGGGTGAGCTAATAAGTATATAAATTTGTATTCATTGTAATTTATTTATGGAGTAGTTTAACTGTTTTACGTTTGGAATTCAGCAACATAAATTGGTATCAAATCACAATTTTTTGTTGAATAAATTGCATTTTTGAATGCAGAAAGTATGTTGAAAAAATCCTAGAGTACTGGGATTATAGAGATTTAATTATTGAAATCTGTAGATCCAATAATATATAGTCAAATTTCCAGCAAATATCCCAAAAAAATATAGCAAAAAAATAAAATATTAAAATTTAATGATTGTTTATGTTTAGATTTTAAGTTAAAAAATTTAAATAATCATTATGGCAATGAGTATATGTTTATAAGCATAGACATTGTTATTTTGTTATTTTGTCAAATGATGGTTGATTTGCTTGATTTTCATGTGTAGATACAATTGCTACCAATCCCCCACCTTTGTTAATGACTATCATAATCAAGACTAGAAAGTCCTTATAGCAGATAGGATAGCATACAAAGAATTGTTAGTTAGTTATGTGGTGGCCCCTAATTGATTCATTATGCATATATATGTTATTTGGTCATTCATCGGCATTAGTTAGGTGATGGATGAGATATGACCAAACCTGCTATTGTTAAGGTCATCTAATGATTACTTTGAAGATGTTGTAGTCCTTATAGCAGATAAGATAGTAGACAGAGAATTGTTAGTTAGGTAGACAAAGAATTGTTAGTTAGTTATGTGGTGGCCTCTAATTGATTGATTATGTGTATATGTTAGTTGGTCATGAATTGGTATTAGTTAGGTGATAGATGTGATATGGTCAAACATGTTATTGTTAAGGTCATGGAATGATTATTTTGAAGATGTTACAACATTATTAACATTATTGATTTAACATTAAGTAAGAATATTTAGGTCTAGAGAGTGTTTTTGTATGCTAAGAGATGGGAAAATATGTGGAGCACCTTTGTTACATAAAGTCGATATAATCATCTTTATCCCCTTTTTTGGTTCACTTTGAATCATGATAAAACGTTAGACTAATTCCAATGATTAGCTACACCTTTTGGAGTCTAGACTTTAGTTCTTCATAGAAGGGTGAAACAATATACATTAGTTAGACCTTAGTTTTTCATGGGAGGGAGAAACATTAGGATCACATGAATATTTTGAAGATGTCACATCATTATCGATTTAACATTAAGTAAGAATATTTAGGTGTGGATCTAGTGTTTTTACATGCTAATTGATGGGAAAGTATTGTTGTTGGGAAATAATACCCTACGAACTAACAAGCTAGGGCTGAACTTGTACACATATCATGACCTTAAAGAAAACACTTTTAACCTATCACCCCAGTACTCAAACCCCTTTTTCACACACAAGCATGGAAAAAACTACTAACCTTTTTCTATCGATGTTTGATGTAGATCCTCCGTTGCGCTTTATCCGCTTGCTCTCGCTGCTCCTTTCAAAGACAATCCTGCAATCAAGATAAAACACTACGCATGCATGCTATTTTTCTACCTAAGGGTTATAGATTAAGCATAAATCAAATAAAATATATATCACTCGTGCATTGGGACGGGAAAAGTATTCTTTTATTAATCTCAAGATGAATCAACTTACAATAATGATAGAGACCAGCCACTGTTCCTCGATCTTGATCCTGGGCTCCTCCTCTTCTTTGTCCTCCAACTACTTTGCTTGAATTCTTCTTAGGCTTGAGGAAAGGCTAAGGGGTTGGGTCAAATGGATTCGGCAATTGGGCAGAGTTTCTTTGCTATCTTTTTCCTCCTCCAAATAGTACCCCTACCCCTTCTTTTATAGGCTAAAAGGAGCTAGGGTTTTGGACGAACTCTCGGCCATGAATGGCTGGGAGTTTCAGTTAATTGACCCATAGCTTTTTGTCCCGTCAGCAACTTTCCATTTTTTGTGATTCTGAAGGCAAACACGGGTTGTAGTGGGCCTGCTAGAATTTTCCTGCGGGCTGTAGTGGGCCTGCTAGTGTTTGCCCGCGGGCTGTAGTGGGCCTGCTAGCGTTTACTTTTTAAAAATGGAGTTTTTAGAAGAGTTGTTCAGTAGTTTTTTGGAAAAGAAGGGATATGAGTTGGCCCGATGCCAGGTAAGCATGTGTGGTGCAATTTAGGGTTATAACAGATGCCCCCTAATGTGTGAGGTCAGAAGAGCATCTGATGGCTGAAATACATTACCAATCTTTTACCAATCTGTACTGATATGCTGAATGAGTGAGCCTAAGAATCAGGAATCAGGAGGTGCCGTCTGCAAAATAACAAATGTCTCACCGAGGCGGGCATACCCATGCTTGGGATAAAATATAACACATGGCTACCAATCAAATACACTGTAGATCCATGTCATATAACTATATAAAGTGTATCCGTGAACAGTACACAGCGGATCTACATCTCGAAATAAAAAATATATACATGCAAAGTATCCATATTCGTAGAAGCTGATAAGGTCTGATGGCTAGAGATGAGGACTTCAGAGCTCGATCAACAAATTCAAAATATTCAAAAATTGGGTAGGAGTGTAATATGAGTGTACGACTACACTACCCAGAGGTCTTCGACGGCTCGTTGGGCATGGACAAAATTGATAATCTTGATGATCAGACTGAAGGCTTCAGTGATTTAGAACAAGGACTTGATTGGACGTTCAGGATGGCTGGGTATGCGGACAAGAGACATATTGCAGAGGGGCTGAATCAGGCTTAGTGATAAACTTCCCTTGGATAACAACACGACAAGTTATAAGACTCAGGCAGCATATCTGTTAATCATAAGTCTACGAAGCAGGAGGCAACGCAAATTCTCCATATGTTTGGAAGAGTAACCAAACGGTGGAGGACACAACTCTATATAGCAAGAAAAGATTCCTAAGGTCGTACTACATCCCATAGTCTGATGAATCAAATGGACAGATGTGCTTTATCCAAGGGCGACTCATGATGCTGCCAATAAAGAAAATACTTTTCCCATCCTCTTTTTGGGGTATATTTGATTTTTTTTGTTCTTTTTTATGATTTTGAAAAAAGAATAAAGGAATATTACGTTACAATGGAGGAACGAGTACAAAAAACATACAAGCTCAAGGCACAAGGACAAGACTGATGTTCTAGGGAAATGATACTCGGGAAAAATCCTCCATTGGCCAAAGGTGTTAAGACGCAAAGGCAAACTATTACTAAACTTATGGGTAAAGGATGCAAATGCGGTTGATAGAACACACAATGGTAACGTCTTTCGATGTAAGTTTAACGAGCCCATAGAAGGGAAGCTCGGTGATTTTTCATGTTTAGAGAGTCTGAAAAAGCATAAAAGGAAAGTCCATTGGGGTACATTTTTCGACAATAGTCTAGTCGGTTCGAAAAAGGGGTAAACTAGCACCGATTAGACATCAATTCAAAACCATTTTAACGAGTGTGATAAGGACAAGATCACTCGACTATTTTTTCAATTTTAAGGAGTCTGAAAAAAGCTTAACTATGGACTCCGTCAGGAATGTTCTTCTGGACCGTTTTAACGAGTGTGAAAGAATAAGGTCACTCGGAAATCTTTTCAATTTTAGGGAGTCTGAAAAGAGATTAACTATGGACTCCGGGGGGGTTTCTTTTTCGTAAATTTAGTCCCTCGGGCCCGAAAAAGAACTAAAATTATACCTGAGGATACTCTTCTAAAGAATTGGAATTCGATAGAGTATTCCTTTGTTCGTACAGTTGACCATCCGAACCGAAAAAGGGGTAAACTACTGCCGGACAGACGTGACTTCAAATTTCAGTTTAACGAGCGTGAAAGATCACAAGATCGATTGGAAATCTTTTCATGTTTAGAGGGTCTGAAAAGGGATTAAAAGGAGACCCGTTTAAGGAACGTTCTTCTGGACCAATTTAACGAGTGTGAAGAAACAAGGTCACTCGACAATCTTTTCGTATTTAAGGAGTCGAAAAAGGGCTTAAAGAAGACTCCATGATGGTTACTTTTCTGAGTTAATCCGGACGAGATCGAAAAGCATAAATACAGTCTCGTCGGATGTTGCTTTCAGATCTCAAAGCGAGCTTGAAAAACAACAAAGTTAGCTCATGATCGACACTTTTTGGGTCGATGCCTGGCATTTCCTCATAAGACCAGGCAAAAACGTCATGGAATTATTTGAAAAGATCTGTGTAAATTTGAACCTCTTCGGGGGAGCAATCTACTCCGACGAAGACATTCTCCACGACGCCAGGGTTTCGGGAGATGTTAATAGGTATGGTTTTAGCGATAGTCACCATATTCCCCTCAGCATAAATTTCCTGTGTAGCTAAGAGGTTAATAGGACATGGCTGATCTCCCGTCATGGTGATAGTGAATTCTCCTGCCTCAATTCGGTGTAACTCTAGGAGGAAATATGATCTGTGATGAAGATCTTCCCAAGGTCTGTCCGGACTAGTCATTGCTTCGATTATAGCTTCGTCAGAAGGCAAGACTAAGTCTAATGAATCGGTGGTAGCAAGAGAACCCTGAGCCCAGATAGGCTCTGGAAGTGGATCCAACTCTTGTGCGGGAGTCGGATCGGGAGTAGCTGAATTTTGCTGGACTAGAGAGTACGCTACTTCAGCGGTCGACAAGGGCATGGACATGCCAGTGTGCCCTGTCTCATCCATCGTGGCTGATGGGGAAGGAAGAATCCACGGATCCTGAAAGTAAGTCGTGYGAAACGATGAAACATGAAAAATTTCAGCCTTGTGGTGGGTCGATATAAACTTGACATCGCCATGAGGAGGTGGATAATCGAAAGTACCCATCAAAGATGGGCACAAACCAACTCCTATGTTAACGACACCGGCTTGAGGATTATCTATCATGGGAACCGTGGATGCCCCCAAGGTTAGGTCAGGTCGAGAGAAGGACAACTGATCAATGGTCATTATCCGGCCTTCATGTGGAAGCAATAAGACTAAGAAAACTATAGCAACCACTACTTGCATTGCATAAGTCCAACTACGACCTAACAATACATTGTAGTCGATGGGGGCATCAACTACCTCTACTTCGACGCACACAGTCTTCCCCCCTAACTGCACAGGGAAAGAAGGAATAATGCCATGCGGTCGGAAAGAACGACCATCGAACACAGTGAGGAGAGTAGGTGACGGAGACAACTCAGGTTGACCAATGGCTTTCTAGCATGCTAACAACATAACGCAAGTCGAAGCGCCCTTGTCTACCACCGTACAGAAGATATTCTGTGTAAATCTTTTCGTGGGATGAGCCACTACTATCTGAAACACGACGTTGTAAGGCAAACGAGGTTTCAAGTCAGTCGTATCTAACATGATGGTACCCAAGTTACAAGTCTCAGTAGAGCCTAAAGCAGTCAACAAGGATTTCCTCTGAGTAGGGCAACTTTGGAGGACCTCCAAAGTGGACATAGCACAAGGGGTTTGTGATAAATCTTCCACCACAGAGTAGTTCTGGGCAGCTCTTGCGTTTGGATTGTGAGAAGCTCGCTTGAACACACCTTTTGGAATGCGTGTCATTGTTTCACCCATCGTCTTCTCGATCTGTAGAAGAAGAGATGGGATCTCAACTTCTTTTCCCTTCTCAGAGGCGCTTGGTTTAATATAGTCGTGTGCTCTAGTTGTTATTAAAGCATCACTTTTAACCATATATACGTTCGCGGAAGATGAATTGTTTGGGGGAGGGAAGTTTTCTTGGTTGCCCCCCTCAGCACTTGTAGAGGCTTGAGTTAAATTTTGCCCATGCTGAAAGGGATTAGTCAACACGGCTTGTTGTTGCTGTGTGACAAACTTCTGGGCCTCCGCAAGTCGAGGAAAGAGATGGTTCGGGTGGTATTCCGCACATAAGTTGCATGGATACCTTGCCTTCCTCTTTTTCGTGGTGCCCTCGCCCGCATTATCAGTGGGTTTCTTATCCCCCTTACCCTTCTTGCGTTGTTTTTTCTTCCCTTCAAGCTACTGGGTGGCCTTTGGGTTAGTCATCTGTACGGAGTGTACTTCCGACGTTTGGGTAGGAGGAGCAGCCAAAGAAGTAATCTGGCTGGCCACTGAGTGTTGTATAGATAACTGTTGCAATTGTTTTGTCAATTGCTCAGCGGGCTTAGTTTGTTCCGAACCAACGATACCATCGGCATGTGGTCTGGCTCTCTTTCTGGTTTTATCCAGTATTGACCGTGGTGCATCCGACAGGATGTTGTATAGTAAACCAGACTGAGAATAGATAAGTTCAAACTGTTGAGCCCTCATGATGGCATCTTCCTAGGAGAAAACCCATGAAGTCGCGACGTATGAAATTGCGGTACTAAAGACTTAAGGAACCACTCAAGAAGGAATGCTGGTGGAACGGGTACTTTGATTAGACTCTTTTGGCGTCTCCACTCTCGGATATGATCAGAGATATGGTCCGCTGTCGTCTGCTCGAAATTGGCTAGCAATTATGTGCCGACGTCGTATCTCACAGGTAACTGGAAATGGTTAAGGAAGGCCATCGCTAGTTCACCAAAAGTAGAGTATCATGAACGATCAAGCTCTATGTACCATTTCGCGACACTCCCAATAAGAGTGCGTTGAAACAATCGCAACTGGACGGAGTCATCTTTCAGTGAGTTAGATGAACACCAAAGGTGGAAAGTAGTCATGTGATCACCTAGATCTTCGTTAGGCTTGGCCTCGAACTTTGGAATGTTCGAAGGCAACTTCGTTGGCATAGGAGGCCAATGTGGATCGTGACAGATAGGATCATTTAACAACCGTGTCAAATATGGAAAGTGTAACGTCGCCAAGAATGGTAGTTTTGGTTGCTGTTGATAGCCTAGATAAAAGGGTCCTGGAGTTTGACTGGCACCAGGTTGCTAGGAAAAGTTTGGCTGCTGGCTCGGGTTCTGGTAGAAACCATGGCCCTGACCAGCATAAGGGTTTTGCATCTGAGGAGACATCATTGGTTGATTCCCCATAAAGGACATAGGATGTTGGGCATTCATCGTGTTTGACGGACTTTGGGAAGGATTACCCCATGCCGGTTCCGATGGGAGAGGCATAGAAGTCTGTCCAGGGTTCCATTGAATGTGGAAATAATTACCCCAGAACGAAATTCCAGAG
This sequence comes from Picea engelmannii, assembly GCA_009831015.1. Taxonomy (NCBI): domain Eukaryota; kingdom Viridiplantae; phylum Streptophyta; class Pinopsida; order Pinales; family Pinaceae; genus Picea; species Picea engelmannii. Next base: position 2,739,083 of record ML776559.1, on the reverse strand, counting down.
GAAGGAACGGATCCTTGTCCTGAGTTCCAAGGTCCTGGTATATGTGCCCCTAGCGTAGGAATAGTACCTTGTACCAGAGTAGACTGTCCAAAAATGGGTGTGCCCCTAGATGGGAAAGCAGTAGATGCGAAAGTGTTATTACCAAACGTCCCATTCCAAACAAACGGTGACGAACCTACTGGCTAAGTGTGCACAGGTGTTCCTTGACTCCCGGCTCCAAATGAACTCGTGTGTGCAGGCTGCCCGGCAGACTGCTGATGCAATCTACCAAGCGAAGGGGACGAAGGAGAGATATGACCTCCAGTGTAAGGAAAAGCATTGAAAGGAACAGAAATTCTCCCAAGTTGACCTTGCAGAGGAGCGTTAGAGCTCCCTGCCCCCAGACCCAAATTCTGTAAAGTGGAGGAAGTGAGTGCAGTACTTGTACCTGAACTAGGCATACTGTATGAAAACGCAGGGCCTGTCGCACTAGGTGTGTAAGGAGGTGTGGCCGCCATGATAGATGGGGTCGGTCCACTGTGCGACATAGTTGCGGCCGAGACCATGGTGGCCCAGACCGTCGACAAAGACAAGTTAGGAGAAGCTTCTCCTGTGGTAGAAATGGTGATGGGAATGGAAGAATTCCCAGAGGAAGTAACAGATTTTGGTTCGATAACTGGGTTAGGCACTGACAGGCATTCGTAAAATTGAATTGGCACAATAATATCTGGCCAAGTATCAGTGGATGGGGTTTCAACTACGCCAAGATTGGCGGTTGATTCCTCTGGGAGTTGTTCGGGCTCAATGGTTTGAAACCTAGTTGCTTCGAAAGACCCTCGTTGGTCTAGATTCCGCCTCAATGGTGGCGGGGGTGGCTCCAGTATAACCGACGGTAGGCCCAGAAGCCTTCGTGACCGACGGAGCTCTGAATCCTCCACTGTGTGAGAAGATTCACGACACGCTAAGGTATTCTACACGAACAAACAATAACACACACTAAAAGAAGCCCCTATGAGATAAGACAAGCAATCACTAACTATTTTGAAGAACAGTTACAACAACCAACACTAGAGCAACTTACCGGTGAAAGTGCAACTCGAATACGGAAGCACCCTCCGGGTATACTCTGCAAAGCATGGCCCGATGTCTGTCCTAGGTACCACAGTATACCCCCGCAGTCACCTGTGTATGTCCCTAGAAAATATTGGCAACTAGTTTGCCAGCACATGAACAGTCACCAGGCGAGTACAGTCGATAGTCGGGTAGACCAAAATGAGCAGGGTATCAAGACCGAAACCTGTCAAGGGTATCGAGATCAAATGGTCTGGAAGACAACTGAGGACCTCGAACGGATTCGAGACCCACGAAGCTCTGTGGAAAATGAAAACGACGGAATCCCTCAACAAATCCTCGATATGTGTTCTCCACTACGCTCGGTCCATCTTTGGAGGGGTTATCTCCGCTACCTTTCCTTACGCGACCTCGTGTTTAACCCCTGTGTTAGAGGGGGGTCCCGGATAACTTTCCGTAACTGGACTTCTACACTCTTTTTGACAGACTCCAATGTTTGGTTTGAGTGACCTTGGAGAATTTACTCTCCAACCTATTCCAAGGCCCTAGTCCTGAGCTAGTGTATGTACCCTACAAACAAAAGGTCTAATAGTTTTTAATTAGCGTTGCTTTTAATGGGCTTTTTTACGTCACAAGGTATGAAGGTGAAACTGATGGTGTGTAAAGACTCAAAGCAAAATGAACACGAAATGCTTGGAAACAAAAACTTTTACAAAAAATGCAAAAACCAGCAACTTTTCAACAAGAAAGACTTCTTTTCTTTTGGAATTTTCTAAGATTTCATGCAGAAAAACATCAAGGAATTTCGCTCAATCTGCGAGCTACTTATATGCTAAATGCACTGCAAAACTTATGAAAAATACTCCTTCCTAGCTACTGATGCAACAACACAATCTTCAAACCAAGAAGAAAATGAAAGAAGAGAATTCTTTTTTTTTTTATTTAATTGCAAAAAGACGCAACAAAGGGAAAATGCCGACAAGCACAAAACCAAGAAAACAAAAATAAAATTCTGGTTTAAAGCGCAGATTGCAAAGAATCAGAGCAAAGACGCAAAAAAGCAATCAAGAAAGCACTGATTCTAACACTTGTCTAAAAACCATAAAACAATTTTTTTCTTTTGTCTTTTCTATTAAAACATCAACTAATAAAAACATCGGCTAAGGATAAGAGGCCCTAACCTGCTGACTGTGCAACTCGAGACTGAAACCCCTGAAAGGGACACTTCTCACCACATGAGGGGATGACTGCCCCACCCAGGCTGAAAAGCAACCAATCAAGGCCGTGACTGTCACTGAAACAACACGCGTACAAACGCGTGCTGAGCTATAACAGCACGCGGGTACCCATGGGCTAAACTTTAACAGGTCGTGGGTCTGTATAAAAGCTAAGACAAAACAAAACACAGGCAGCCCAGACCTGAAAAAGGCCCCTGATATTGACAACCAGGGTCTCTTAAAGGCTTGGATGCTTCTTCTTCAACAGAAAAGGAAAAAATAAATGCAAAATCAAGCACAATAAAGCAGACTGAAAACAAGACAGTGAACCAACAAGACCCATACAGGATCTAGAAAGCCCCCTGAGAAGGTAAACTTCTGGCAGGGAAGAGGGGACTGCCTCTTAAGCTTTCTGAGTTCTACACGCTACTAAAACCTCTGCAGCAAGCGTTCAAACGTGGGCTATAGAAGGTTAGGGCGCGGGTTACACGCATGCAGGCCTTCTGCAGGCCGCGTGTACCTCTGTGTGTCCCGACAATAAATGTCAAGAAACAGTCAAGGAAAAACTGGTATTATGAACCAGGTGCCCTGCCAGCTTTGACCTAACAGAAAACAAACAAACAAAGAAGCAGAAAATATAATTCCTTAAACTACCCAAGAACCTCAATGAAATCTGGAAATCCTAAGAGTAGTATCTGCAATGGAGTCACCAATTCTGTTGTTGGGAAATAATACCCTACGGACTAACAAGATAGGGCTGAACTTGTACGCAGATCATGACCTTAAAGAAAACACTTTTAACGTATCACCCCAATACTCAAACCCCTTTTTCACACACAAGCATGGAAAAACCTACTAACCTTTTTCTATCGATGTTTGATGTAGATCCTCCGTTGCGCTTTATCCGCTTGCTCTCGCTGCTCCTTTCAAAGACAATCCTACAATCAAGATAAAACACTACACATGCATGCTATTTTTCTACCTAAGGGTTAGAGATTAAGCATAAATCAAATAAAATATATATCACTCGTGCATTGGGACGGGAAAAGTATTCTTTTATTAATCTCAAGATGAATCAACTTACAATAATGATAGAGACCGGCCACAGTTCCTCGATCCTGATCCTGGGCTCCTCCTCTTCTTTGTCCTCCAACTGCTTTGCTTGAATTCTTCTTAGGCTTGAGGAAAGGCTAAAGGGTTGGGACAAATGTATTCGACAATTGGGCAGAGTTTCTTTGCTATCTTTTTCCTCCTCCAAATAGTACCCCTACCCCTTCTTTTATAGGCTAAAAGGAGCTAGGGTTTTGGACGAACTCTCGGCCATGCATGGTCGAGAGTTTCAGTTAACTGACCCATAGCTTTTTGTCCCGTCGACAACTTTCTGTTTTTTGTGATTCTGAAGGCAAACGTGGGCTGTAGTGGGCCTGCTAGCATTTGCCTGCAGGCTGTAGTGGGCCTGCTAGCATTTGCCCGCGGGCTGTAGTGGGCCTGCTAGCATTTACTTTTTAAAAATGGAGTTTTTAGAAGAGTTGTTAAGTAGTTTTTTGGCAAAGAAGGGATATGAGCTGGCCCGATGCTAGGTAAGCATGTGTGGTGCAATTTAGGGTTATAACAAGTATGTGCAACACCATTTTTACATAAAGTTGATATAATAATCTTTATCCACCTTTTTGTTCACTTTGAATCATGATATAACCATAGGGTAATTCCAATGATTAGCTACACCTTTTGGAGACTACACTTTAGTTCTTCATAGGAGGGAGAAATGATAGGAATTAGTTAGGTGATGTATGTGATATGGGAAACTTGCTACTGTTAAGGCCATCACATGAATATTTTGAAGATGTCACATCATTATCCATTTAACATTAAGTAAGAATCTTTAGGTGTGGAGAGTGGTTTTTCATGCTAAGTGATGGGAAAGTATGTGCAACATCATTTTTACATAAAGTTGATATAATAATATTTATCCCCCTTTTTGTTCACTTTGAATCATGATATAACCCTAGGGTAATTCCAATGATTAGCTACACCTTTTGGAGCCTAGACCTTAGTTCTCCATAGGAGGGAGAAATGATAAGCATTAGTTAGGTGATGCCTATGATATGGGCAAACCTGCTATTGATAAGGCCATCACATGATTATTTTGAAGATGGCATTTCATTATTGATTTAACATTAAGTAACAAGCTTTAGGTGTAGAGAGTGTTTTTGCATGCTAATTGAAGGGAAAATATGTCCAACAACACCTTTTTTACATAAAGTTGATATAATCATCTTATCCCCCTTTTTGTTCACTTTGAATTATGATATAACCCTAGGGTAATTCCAATGATTAGCTACACCTTTTGGAGCCTAGACCTTAGTTCTTCATAGGAGGGGAAAATGATAGGCATTAGTTAGATGATGTTTGTGATATGGGAAAACCTATTATTGTTAAGGTCATCACATGATTATTTTGAGGATGTCACATCATTATCGATTTAAGATTAAGTAAGAATATTTACATGTAGAGAGTATTTTTTCATGCTAAGTGATGGGAAAATATGTGCAACACCTTTTTTACATAAAGTTGATATAGAAATATTTATCCTCCTTTTTGTTCACTTTGAATCATGATATAACCCTAAGGTATTTCCAATTATTAGCTACATCGTTTGGAGCCTTGAACTTAGTTCTTCGTTGGAGCATGAAATGATAGGAATTAGTTAGGTGATGCCTATGATATGAACAAACCTACTATTGTTAAGGTCGTCACATGATTATTTTGTAGATGTCACATCATTATCGTTTTAACATGGAGTAAGAATCTTTACACGTAGAGAGTGTTTTTGCATGCTAAGAGATGGGAAAATATGTGCAACACCTTATATATATATATATATATATATATATATATATATATATATATATATATATATAAGTTGATATAATCCTGGGATAATTCCAATGATTAGCTACACCTTTTGGAGCATAGAACTTAGTTCTTCATAAGAGGGTGAAATGATAGGGTAATGATCCACAATTCGACCTCAACATACCCATACCAAACTCACACCAAACCACACATGTGTTATTTATCAACAAAGAAATTATCGAACAATAATGCATTCACTTGCACACAAGACATAGTTAGTTATAAAATATACAACAATATGTATTTAGAGTGGTCTACTCATTCTCATTATTCAATGAAAAATTCATTACATACACTTTTGAATCTTCTCTCTCTCTCTCTGTTATCCATAATTTTGGTCGTCATGATGATGTGATGATATTGGTGAACTCAGGCTCTTCATTAGAACTCTTTCCTGAGAAAAGTTATCTCTATCTCTTTCCAGAAATCATAGTTTTAAGGGAGGTTCGTAGGCTGTCAATATATTTGCCTACGAGAATGCATGATTCTCGCAGGCTTCCTTAAGGCAGGGTGCGAGAGGTTCGCACTGTACCTAACTACTAGGGTGCGAACATCTTCTAAATAAGGGAAAAAGATAAATTCTCGAACCTTCTAGAAGGGAATCTTCTAGAAGGATGAGATGGCATTCAAATGGTTATCTAAATACCGGCTTTCCTGATATTTTGGGATCATTCCTATCCTAGTAACTAATCCATTCTCCCTTATAAATTGATGGGATTCTCATGGAAAATGTTAGCATCAAACTAACAAGAGATTTATTGGAGAATTAGTGTAATATTGTATGAAGGAATGATGCTACAACAGCTAGAGACACCAGCAAGGTTATCAAAAGTGGTTGATCTTCTTCATGCATGAGCAAGTGTGTGTGTCAGAGCTAGGAGCCATCGAAAGGAGGTTTGCAACATCAAGGCTCAGGTTGTTATTCTTTCTTTCTATCAATTTAATACAATAATATGTCCCTTTCCCATAAAGCTAATGTCACTTTATTACATAACTCCTTGATCATATGTATAGATTAACTGTTGAATATATTGAGTTGTTTTCACTTCAATTGTTTTGAGTTGTCCTGGTCTTGATGGAAAAAGAGCATTGGAGCAAAGCTTGGAACAATAGAGACCCAAGGAAGCGATCATAAGGTATGTTCATGATTCTTGCCTCCTAGTTCATTCAATAGTATAAATCTAGGGAAAGAGTATTATTTTGTCTTGTTTTGTTCTAGATCTAGGTGGATCTAGGGAGATCGGTTTGTGTCTGCACTTACGGATTAATCCTAAAACAAAATTGGCGACTCCACTGGGGATCAATCCCATTTTTTGGTGGTTTTTTGTATTTTCTGTGGCCATTTGCTCCAGTTTCATTTTTCTCTTGTCTTGTCAGTCTCTGAGTCCTCGGGATATCCTGAGAGACCTTCTGAGTCTAGAAGCCTTTGTCAATTTAGCTTTCATTTAAAAAAAAATTGTCATCTTCAGGAGTTCTCGCACTGTGTTTAACTGCAGCCTGCGAGAATTAGTCAGGTTCGCACCCTGCTCATAGGGTTCAGTGTGAGTACCTCGCACCTTGCTAAAAGGTTTCCTGCGAGAATCATAGAGTCTTGCACTGTGTCAAACTGCTTGCCTGCAAGCAAGATTTTTCAAAATTTTGAAATTGACTTTTGGTTTTTCCAACTGCTCAGATCAGTTGATTTACCTCTTATGAGCTTACTGGACCATTGATTGATATAGCTTTTGCTTTAGTTTGCATGCTTGAACAATTTTAGGGTTTCAAGGTTTTTCTTGTCCTTTGTAGCTTGACTTTCGTTTCTTGACTCTTATTGGCTATTTCATTCTCTCTGACTTTAAGAGCTGAGTGTGTCTGATTGGTTGAGAACCAGTGATTGGTTGAGAGTTAAGTGTTTGGTGTTTCTCATTTGCTTGTTGGTTTGAAAGAACATTTTCGTTTGCATTGAGAAGACTAATTGGTTTGCTCTTTGTTTTTGCTTTCATTGAAAGAGTTGATTGGGTTGTTAATGCTTGATTCTTAATGATTTGATTTTATGCTTTCTCATTGATATAGTGAGAATTCTTTTAGGAAAGTGAACGATAATCTTTTCTTTCAAAAAACATTGTTTTTGTATTTTAGAAAACATTGAAAAATCAAATTTTAGAGTTTGTTGAAGTATTTGAAAAAGACACATAGAGATTGTCCTTTGATAAATGATTGTTTGAATTGACATTTGAAAGCAAATTGTGTATTGCATTGTAGTACAGGGTTGATTTGGAAAATTCTCTCTCTCTCCCATAAATAGGATTCATGGAATGAAAAGTGTTATATTTCATTATCATCCTTGCATTATTTGGGTCAGAGTCATACAACATGAGTTTCACTTCCGTTACCTTTGAGTAAACAACAGCTCTTAAAACATTGCGTAATCTTAAAATTTATCTAGTAACTCTTTTCTAGGGCTCTTTTACACCAACATTTAGCTAGGCTAGTGCTTTGGAGTAGGAAGAGAGATACACTCTCCAAAAGCTAAAAAACACACAATAGCATCTTGAGATAGGGAGTGTTAAATTCCATTTGCAACATATTGTCCTGGGAAGCCCTTCTAACACAAGGGTCAAGCACTAGGTCGCATTGGTGTTGGCAGAGTTACTAACCCTGCTTTGTTGACATCGGTGTAGAGATTGCATGTATTACGGGGATCACTCTAAGGTATACCCACAATGATGAGTGGAAGCCTTTTGAGTTGATTTCGGGCTAGATACCCTGCCCTTGCGTGTGGATCGGACTGACGACTATTCCCCCAGGCTTTACTGTTTTTTGTGGTGACCTTAGTGGCCTATCTCTCTAGGTTCTTACCCAAGGTGATTGTGGAGGGGAAAGTCTTCACTGTACCTGGAATTGACGTTGGCCGAACTCACTCGGGCTCCTTGGAGGGTATACCCACGATTATGTGTCGGAGCTTGCACGAGGGTGTAAGTCTGTTAAGCAGGTTGTCAGCGTAACTTTTCCACCCTAGCCCCGCCCCTTCTCGTCTCGTTGTTGCGACATTGGATTTCATCACCAACTAGTGGCTTCAAAATTAGAAGGTATTGTTTGCTTGGTGATTGCTTCCTAGAGTTTGTTTACTAGCACGTGTTGTTTGTTTCTCGAAGTTGACCATAGGAATTTCTTCGCGAAGCTTGTCACTTATTTACAATTTCTCCCCCACGACCTTCATGTAGAATGCAAGGTTTATCTCCAGAGCATCTGGACGATTCTCAACCCTTGCCTACTGGTACACCTGAGGTTTCTCCCCGTCAGACTGAAGTCCCGGTGGTTACTCCACCACACGGGGAAACAAGTGATGTTCCAGTTGTCACTACACCACCTCCACAGGTAGACCGAACTGACTCTCTAGAAGATTTTCGAATCACCAATACTAGAGAGGACTATCGCATTCGCCATGGTGAACGACTTGTTGTGCGATTAAATTCTTCTGACGAAGTTGTTGTTACATCTTCTGAATCAACCGTTGGGCCTTCTACCGGTGTAGTAGGCCAAGATCCTTTTTGGTCGGGTGATTTCCGACGAGTCCTTTTCGGTACTGAGTCACCCACAGTCTACGAAATCAACCCTCTAGTATCTTCAGAGACAGGAACTACACCAGAGACTACTACTTATCACATTGTTATTCCTCCTGAGATGGCCCATCTCGCGAATACTACGATTGTCCAAACCGAAATTACTGCAGCTACTCTTGCTCCTATCAATACCCAGAGAATACCTGATGTCATCCTGACATTACCACCCGGTTACCATGCTTTGAATTCTTTGTTGAATGCTCCTAATCCAACACCTCCACAAACCCCAGTTGGTTCTCTAGGTGTTCCTCCTTTTCTTGGGCATCCTATTCTCGGTTTTATTCCGACACTCCCTCAGTTTCCTTCTGGTAATCCTAATCCTAGTGGCACTATCCTGACTATTGCACCAAACCCACAGATTCCCGTTGGTGGGCAGGGTGGTACGATTACTTTTCCTTTTATCGGACACAACACAGTTACTACGCAACCTACGGTTGGCACACAACTTCCGGGTGGAACTATACCTATGATAGGGGGACCAACCTCACCTTTTGGACAAAATATACCTCCTGAATTGGCCGAGTATTGGAATCAGCTTCTACAAAACTTTCCTCAAAATGTTGGGGGGTAGCAACCTGCCCCTACTATCGGCCAACCTTATCCAGGTGTACCTAATCCTATTTGGGGTCAGGGTCAAACTACTCAACCACAGGTCCCTACTCAAACTCAAGGTTACAATCCTTGGGGATACTATCCTATCCGTCCACCACCGAATCAGCCAGGGTCTTCCCTCTACGGACAGTCTGCTTATGGTCCTACTGGTTTTCCAACAGGGCTTCCACCCCAAAGCCATCAGTACCCGCAAGTAAACCGACAATTACCTTTTCTTGCTACCTTGGATTTGCCAGATTTGTCTAGGATTCTTAATGATCATATCCGTCACTCTCCCCAATGGCTTGCTATTCCTGCTAAGCTTCCATCGGATATTCCGAAATTCAATGGAAAGGCGGGAGAGGACCCAAATAATCATGTCATGAATTTTCATTTATGGTGTTCGTCCAACTCACTGATGGATGACTCCATTCGTCTACGTATTTTTCAACGAACCCTTACCGGTTCAATGCGAAGTGGTATATTGAATTGCCACGAGGTTTCTTTTCTGATTTCAACACTCTAGCTATGGATTTTCTCACACATTACCAGTTACCGATCTGTTACGATACTGGGACTGAGATCTTGACCTCTTTCAAACAAACTAAAGCCACTCATATATCGGATCATATTCACGAGTGGCGAAGGAGACGATGTCTAATTAAACTCGAACTCCCTAATCAGTTATTGGCAGAATGGTTTACGAAATATTTCGTGAACGAAATTGGTAAAGACATTGCTATGGGTGGTGTTGTTACAGAGGAGCAGGCTATAAGTCGTGCTCAATATCTTGATCTCGTTTATTCGAAAACGGGAACACTTTACGATTTACTACCTGAACTACCTCGTCCTGGTACTTCCAGCACTTCCACTACTCCAGTTGCCTTACATGCAGTTGATGGTGTGATTGGTACTGCTCATACCCACTCACATTTCGTTTCAACTACAACCCCTAACTCTAATTCTTCTAATGTTCAAAATGCTCCGTCTCCTGCTGCTTCCACCGGTAAAACTTCCGAAGTGAACACTGTTCAATCTACATCGACCGGTAAAAATAAATCAAAGAAAGGAAGAGGTAAGAATAAGGAGAGTAAAAATAATAATCAAAATGAGCAAACTAAAACTCCTCCTATTGAAGATCGGGATAAGCGCAAACCACGGTACCCTTACCTTATCTGTGGTGACGATCACTACACGAAGGATTGTCCTTGACGTTCCGAGGTTACTAAGTTCCTTCAAGGAACGCCGAAACCATCTACGCCGGCAGTCTTGTCCCAACCCTTCCCGTCTCAACAACATGCCTCGTTGGTCATTCATGACCAACCCTCTACTTCTACGACATCATATGTTTTGATGTGTATCGGTGATTCTACGAAAAATAATGTTGCACTCATGACTAGAGCCAAAGACTATACTCCATCTAAGGAGAAGGTTGACGATTTACCTCCTACTCTGGTTCAACCCTCTCCACCGACTCCGCCTACGAACGGTCCTCTTCATCTCGAATGACTGAGCCTTGATACAATTTTGCGACCACCCCCGAAAGGTGTTGTTAAGAAATCGGCCTTCAATCCTCATGCTTGTGCGGCCCAGAACTATAGCATTGTCGAATATCTGGCCCAAGCACCTTCAACGATGTCTGCCCTTGAAGTTCTTCAGTCTTGTCCTGCACAACGAAGGGATCTGTTGAAAGCAATAGGTGGAATTGATCCTACAGATACGAATTTAATAATCTTTGACTTGGAATATCATATTCCAAGGTTGCCCCCTCAACTTGCGTTTCATATACAAGTTGTTGTCACTGACAAGAATATTTGTCTGACTGTTATCGATGAGGGTGCCTCTACATGTGTAATGTCTTTTGCTTGTTGGAAAGCCATTGGCTCTCCTCCTTTAAATGAATCACAGAATACTTTGAAAGCCTTCAATGGATTTGGTTTTAAGCCTTACGGTGTTCTTCCATCGTTGCCTTTTACTCTAGAAGGTAAGACAGTCCAAGTTGAAGTGGAAGTTTTTGATGCTCCCCTGGATTATAATCTTCTACTTGGTCGTATCTAGATAGATTCTATGCGCGCTGTTGTGTCAACGCTTTTCCATGTCATGCGATTTCCTCATCAGGTAAAAGTTGTTACGGTTGATCAACTTGCCTTCTTTAATTCTGATACTCATACTGGAAATGTGTCGTTTATAGCTAAAACCCCTCCGGGTTACGAGAATGTCGGTGTCGGCCTTTTAAAGGACTCTTCGTTAATGGGCACTTTTCCCATACCACCCCCACCCGATATTCCACGCCCGTTAGTTGCTTCTATTAATGTGATCTCCGTTGTACCTCATGAGCTTCTTGTGTCTTCTGACCCTTGGATAGTCCCTGATCCAAGAGATCATACTCGTTTCGGCGACGTCATGCCGATAAGTCCGGTTGAGTCTGCTTATCAAGCCATTCAATCGACAACCCTTTCCACACCCTCTCTTGATGAGTTGTCTCTCGATCCTTTCCGTGTCATATTTCCTACTGACGAGATGATCATGTTCGTCATGGAGGACACCCCTTGGGACGATGGGCATCATCGTTCCATACTGTTTCTGGAACATCACACTCTCGAGAACTACCAAAGGATTTTGATTCCGTCGACCGTTGTTGTCATATCGACCGTTCCCAGATCTACACGTGATGTGTTTGCGGAAGGGAACCTCAGTAATATTTCTCCCACGATACCCATTGATATATCAGTTAAACCTGGGATTGTTGAAAATGTTCACATTGGAGCTTCGTGTTCTCCGACGGAAATTGTCACCTATACTACTTTGTTCAAAGAATTTTGTGACATCTTTGCATGGAGTTATGAAGAAATGCCAGGTATCGACCCTGCAATTGTTGTGCATGAGATAAATACGTACCCCGGAGCTAAACCAGTCTGGAAGCGCCTTCGTCCGGTCCATCCATGTAAAGCGGCAGCTATCAAACTCGAAGTTGCAAAACTTCTCAAAGCTGGTTTTATTTATCCCGTGGCTTTGATAGAATGAGTTTCCAACCCTGTACTGATTGATAAGAAAGGTGGTAGTATACGTGTTTGTGTTGATTATTGGGATATTAACAAAGCCTGTCCAAAGGACAACTTCCCAACCCCTTTCGTCGATGACTGTGCCGACAGTGAAATCTTTTCTCTCATGGATGGATTCTCCGGCTATAATCAAATTAACATCTCTCCTGAGGACCAACATAAAACTGCTTTTATTTTTCCTTGGGGTACTTTCGCCTATAGAAAACTTCCCTTCGGTCTTAAGAACGCGGGCGCGACATTTCAACGTGCTATGTCTTATGCATTTCACGATATAAAACATATCGTTCAACCTTATTTGGATGATTTTCCAGCTCATTCTTTACGCCGAGTCGATCACCCCACTCATCTCCGAGCAATTTTCGTTCATTATCGGTTCTATCTCATTCGTTTAAATCCTCATAAATGCATCTTTTGCGTAGAGTCTGGTCATCTTCTAGGTTTCATTGTTTCACGTCAAGGGATCCGGGTATATCTTATCAAGGTTGAGGCGATTCTTAATCTCCCTCCTCCTTCTTTGTTGCGCCAGTTGCAAAGTTTGCAGGGGAAAGCAAACTTTCTTCGTCGTTTCATCCCTAATTACGCCGATATTACTCGTGGTTTTACAAGGCTACTAAATAAAGGTTCTGAGTTTGTCTGGGATACCGTGGCCAACAACTCTTTTGAGGCTTTGAAGTTGTCCCTCACGAAAGCTCCACTTCTTTTCCCTCCTGATTATAGTCGTGATTCCTTTCTTTATCTTGATGCCTCCGAGTATACTATTGGTATGGTTCTCATTCAGGAGGATGATGCACACGATGAACATGTTATTTATTACTTGAGTCGAAGTCTTACATCCACTGAGATCAAGTACCAACATGTTGAAAAACTGGCTTTGGCTGCTGTTTAAGCGGTTCAACGTTTTCGCCATTATATTCTCTCCAGGAAAACTACAGTGATTTCACATTGCAACCCTATACAACATATTTTGACACGTCAATTGCTAGGGGGAAAGTACTCCAAGTGGATTTTCATACTCCAGGAGTTCGACTTGGAATTCGACCACGCCACGTCTAAGAAATCCTTAGTTTTTGCTGAGTTAAATTGTGATTTTCCCCACTCTACCACGGAAAATGTAGCAGTAGATTCATTACCTGATGAATCACTTTTCCTTATCAGCACTGGCGATATTTGGTATGGAGATATTATTATATATCTCCAAACCCAAACTTTCCGGCCTGCTTTGTCTAGTACTGAACGACATCGCGTTCGTTATCAAGCCCGTCAGTACATTATCCTTGGAGATACTCTTTACCGTCGAGGAATTGATTATGTTTTTCGATGTTGTTTGAATTTTGATGAAGCCGAGAAAGCTCTGAATGACTGCCATTCTGGAGCATGTGGTGGTCATATGTCTGGGTATGCTACTGCCCAGAAGATATTACGCGTGGGATATTTTTGGCCTTCCTTGTTCAATGACTGCATTACTGTTGTTCAGAAGTGCCATGCC
>ML776559.1:2706746-2721444 GCA_009831015.1 Picea engelmannii | reverse complement strand
TTTGGAACTCAATGGTGAAAATGTGAAATGATATGGTAAAATTGGTTATTTACTCATTTTAATTACTTTTTACTATGTCAATTTTGGGTTTTTATGTTTATCTATTGTTTAAACCTAATGACTAATATGAAAATGAGTGTTATGATTTGCAGGTGTGAAACATTGATGATTACAAAAAGGATATGGACATTTTTTTCTCCGTTATGGTGTGATTTTGATTGTTTTTTTATGGTTTTTACATAAAACCTAGAGCGTCTTTTTGTCCGTTCTTGTGCTCGTAAAAAACATGAGAACATGATTGACCATATTTTTATCATTTTTTCAGGCTCACCGTGGTTATACGAAAAATGAACCCCCCTGGAGTTTTCTTTAAGCTCTTTTCAGACTCTCTAAACATGAAAAGATTGCCGAGCGACCTTGCTATGTTCACGCTCGATAAAGTATTTGAAGTACACGTCTTTCGAGCAATAGTTTAACCCTTTTTTGGTCTCGTTGGACTACTGTACGAAAAAGGAACTGAGAGAGTTTTCTTTTAAGTGTTTTTCCAAACTCTATAATCTTGAAAAACCTTCGAGTTTACTATCTCTGGACTCATTAAACAAACATTGATAGACCCATGATGGGACCGAACCACTCCTTCTTAGGGTTCGTTAAAAATACTCCGAGGGAATCGTCCGAAGGATGAGCTTATATCAACAAGCATATGTGATCCTCTTCAAGATTGCGTAAAAATAAAGAGGTACTTGCCAGAAATGGCGGGGGAAATTTGGGAAAGGGATATGTTTCATCTTCGTATTGATTGGCAGTAAGTGTCGCTCTTGAACATGACACCCCCTATTCATCATTTGAAGCAAGTTTGGGAAATCCATTCATCTCTCTTCCGATTGATTACAAGGTCATTCCATGTGTCGTATTTGAGTCAATGCTGCCAAATCATTGGTCGTGTCGTTCATATATTCAAGAGAAGTCCATCTGAAACCTATATTGAGTCGACCATCTGCAGTTATCTATTATCTCTGTGTCGACCTTCCCTGTGTCTAGTTCAATTGCCACATGCTCTATTTCAACTTTAAACTCTGTTACGCATTTCGTGTCATTGATGGGGGATACATCAAGGCCCTCATGTGATGATTTTTGTTCCGTCGACTTCAGCTCATTATCCGGAATCAAGACTTAGAAATTATTTAGTACCTTGGAGCTTGCATGCCTCAATGGCAAGTTTCCTCGCTTTCGACAATGGGTTTACATCATTGACCCCTGATTGAAAGATTCCGTCAGATGTTCGACATCAAATCATCTATTCACAGTCGATGGATTGTACTATAGTACCTTGGGATTCATTGACATCAATGGTGATTTCCCTCGCACTTGTTAACGGTTGCATCATTGACTGGTAATCAAGTGGTTTCTGCCATGTTCGACTTCAACACATGTAATCACATGGTTAGATTCATACTTTGGACGATGAGATTGAAGACCCTGGATTTATATTTATGATCCAGGTTACGATGGAGTATGTATAAATTGCGACACATAGATCCACTGTGTATGTTGCGTGGCTATGTCATCTTAATTTGAAAATTTATCGCATAGATCCACAGTGTATTCAGGTAGCTATGTTATATTGTGACGGCATGGATCCACAGTGTATGATTGGTGGCCATGACCTTTGTTTATGATGTCATCAATCTATGATCTGAGTATGGGAATGCCTACCTCAGAATTGGTATATATGGTATTCTACAGATGCTTGGATGTTTGCAGGTTTCTGATTAGATGTGCTCTTGGTTCTTGACACACACATGAAACTTACAAAGTCTATCGACTGTCACTGGTTCCAATATCAGACTTTGGGGGGAATTATGTTATCCATAATTTTGGTCGTCATGATGATGTGATGATATTGGTGAACTCAGGCTCTTCATTAGAACTCTTTCCTGAGAAAAGTTATCTCTATCTCTTTCCAGAAATCATAGTTTTGAGGGAGGTTCGTAGGCTGTCAATATATTTGCCTGCGAGAATGCATGATTCTCGCAGGCTTCCTTAAGGTAGGGTGTGAGAGGTTCGCACTGTACCTAACTTCTAGGGTGAGAACATCTTCTAAAGAAGGGAAAAAGATAAATTCTCGAACCTTCTAGAAGGGAATCTTCTAGAAGGATGAGATGGCATTCGAATGGTTATCTAAATACTGGCTTTCCTGATATTTTGGGATCATTCCTATCCTAGTAACTAATCCATTCTCCCTTATAAATTGATGGGATTCTCATGGAAAAGGTTAGAAAAAAAATAGCAAGAGATTTATTGGAGAATTAATGTAAGATTGTATGAAGGACTGATGCTACAACAACTAGAGACACCAGCAAGGTTATCAAAAGTGGTTGATCTTCTTCATGCATGAGCAAGTGTGTGTGTCAGAGCTAGGAGCCATCGAAAGGAGGTTTGCAACATCAAGGATCAGGTTGTAATTCTTTCTTTCTATCAATTTAATACAGTAATATGTCCCTTTCCCATAATGTTAATGTCACTTTATTACATAACTCCTTGATCATATGTATAGATTAACTGTTGAATATATTGAGTTGTTTTCACTTCAATTGGTTTGAGTTGTCCTGGTCTTGACGGCACAAGAGAATTGGAGTGAAGCTTGGAACAACAGAGACACAAGGAAGTGATCATAAGGTATGTTCATGATTCTTTCCTCCTAGTTCATTCAATAGTATAAATCTAGGGAAAGAGTATTATTCTATCTTGTTTTGTTCTAGATCCAGGTGGATCTAGGGAGATCGGTTTGTGTCTGCACTTACGGATTAATCCTAAAAAAATCTCTCTCTCTCTATGTGTGTGTGTGTGTGTGTGTGTGTGGCTTCTCCTCTCTTGTAGACCCCACATCTAGTAAGCTTTGTATGAATGCACACAATCGACAATCTCAGACTCTTCTCCTTGCTCATAAGATTTTCTAACTCTAGAAACCACCTTGCACTTTTGTATGCTTCATTCTTAGGCATACAATCACTCAATACCACTTATCTTGTTTCTCTATAACTCATCTTCTTTCACAACCATTGATGTAGGAGCATCGCTCCACCTTAGCACGCACTAGCTATTCATCACATTGGTGCACATTCAAGGAGGGGAGGGGAGCTATCCCTCTCATTTTTCCCTCGAATTTTAAATGTAATTAAAGAAATTAAATGTTGTCAAGTTGGAAGAGCCAAGTCAGGACTTCACACAGGCTGTGGATAAGGTCACCTTAAGTGGTTGGCGATAGAATGGATCTAGATATGATTCGGACTAGATTTCCACTAATTGTAATCTACCTCAGTAGTTAGGCATTTTGATGGTGATTAGACACCACTAGTGTAGCTTGGAGGGAAATATCATCGAGCCCCTCTTGTATAAATATTTGTAACATATGCCCGGTAGAGGGTGGTTGTTGATAGAGCTGCTAAAAATAAAAATAAAATCATTGTAAGCCAAGGAGAGGAGAGAGCCGAGACTCTATTGCAATCCGATCTTTTGTATACACTGTAAACAGACATTCATATTAACAGAAAGAGAAATTTTTCTGGCATGAGATTCTTTGTGTGTGTTTATGTGTTTTATGAATGCCATTTGTGTGTTTATGAGTTTATATTGTAGATGCATGATAGGTTTCCATCTACAGGATGAAGATAGAATCCACTATCCATTTGGGAGTTTGTTGAATTATTTATGGGTTCTTTAGGCTAAGTGCAAGGAGTGCACAACAAAGTGTTGAAACTATGTGAGCCAACGCAAGGAGTGTGTAGCTAGACTCTGCTTCGAGTTCAAAGGAGAATGTGCCATGAGAGCACACTAGGATAATTCACATACTCAGAGGGGAGCCTCAAGGTTGTTGAATACTTTGGAGAAAAGTCTGTGCAGGAGTAAGCGTAGCACAAAGTTGTTGAACACTCTGTAGAACTCTACCAGGAGGGAATTTAGAATGTGTAAGGGGTGCAAAAAACCGACACGCTCTAAAGTATTGGGGAATTGGAGGAAAACCTAGAGTTATTGAAAACTCTGAGGGAAAGGAGCTTTGCAAGTGTGCATTGAGCGAATGTAGAAGTTTCCTCGGTGAACCCGACGGATGCCAGGAAGAAAGAGGAAGACATGTGCGAGGAGTGCATCAGACCAACACTTAGAAAAAGTGTTGAAAGACACCCATTTGAAGGCTCAGTTAAGTGCAAGGAGTGCACCAAGGGTAAAGTAAATTCATTGAGGGGCAAGAGCATTGAGTTGTCAGGAGGACACCAGAAGAATCCTTCGAACAAAGCAGAGAGACGAGACCCTTAGGAGACTGAGCAGGTTAAAAGCTCAGAAGAGATAGTGATAAGTGTGCACAAGAGTGAGGACTCGTCGAAGTCCTGAAGTACCGAAGCCAGTCGAGACCGTCCATCATCCAGTGGGACAAGTGGCAGCAGATCTAGAAGTCTAGAGCCAAGGCACTCCAAAAGATTCCAAGTGAGTAGTGAGTGAAACTGTTGAAGATCCGAAGAGAAGAGTGGATCCTGACGTTGATTTCTAGGAGGGACGTGGTAGCAGGTCTGAGAGTTCGCAGGAAAGAACCTCAAAATATTTGCATAGAGAAAAGGGTAATCTTCGCGAAGTTGCGAAGAGCGAAGTGAATCTAGACCAATGGATCCAGAAGGACACGTGGAGGTGATCCACATATTTAAGAGAAGAGGTGCTCCGGAAGAAAGGGGAGAGAGAAACGGTCAGACTCCTAAAGGCTGGAGTCCGAAGAATATCACAGTCGTTGGTCATAAGGGAGACATGGACCATAGATCGAGTCCCAGAAAATTTGTCGATTCAGATATCAGAAGAAGGGAGCCAGCTACATCACAAAATATCTAAACAATGGAGTTGCGAAGAGGATTGGCTCAAGGTCATAGCTCTAGGTCATGCGAAGAAGAACAAGGGCTTAGCAGGAGCTCATGGGTCTCACAGAACCTAAGCCCAAGAAGAAAAGGGGCATGTGTAAATTTTTTTGGGTCCAACAAGGTCCCAAAGAGCTGATCCAGCTAAGAGATTTGAATATCCTAGACCGAGAGGTCACAAAATCCCCAAGAGGAGTGGGGGGGNAGGGCTGCACCAAAGTGGTATCAGAGCTTGATTTCTCTTATAGACAATAGGTGAAGGGAGGCAAAGTGTGATGCTCGGTGTGCAACAGATGGTAGACAACTAGGTGGGATGGAGGTGAAGAAAGAAATATGGATATTGAAGGCCATGAGCATGGTCGAAGAGAAGACCACCACTAGAAAAGAAAAGTAGAAATTGACGAGGATCTCAGTGAAATCCGAGTATAAATGGAGAAACTAGCATTGAAGATGCAGTATGAGGAAAAGGTATGTTGGAGGTACGAATGGCTTCTGAAAAGGAAATCCAGATGACCTATTCATAAGTTGTTGACTAAAAGGAAGCAACAAGTGTTGAAAAGGTGATTGAGGCATGATGAAAAGATCAGTGATAAGGGAAAGAGATCTGTTAGAGATCTCGTATATTTCCAGGTGGGAAATAAGAAGAGATCAGTCAATCTCATAAAATGCTAGGAGAGCAGAGGAGAAACCCTAATTTTCCAGGTGGGCAAGGGAGAAAAGATGACCTCAACTGAGAATTCATATCAACAAGGGGTGTTGAAATATGGAAAGGAGGTAGAAGAAAGGACTCATCCATATGATGATTCATGTGGGATTACAAACCATGTGAATAAAGATGATGAGAAGTTAAATACTTCTGTCACAAGGGAGAAGGATCAGGGGAGTATTCTTATCATTGGGGGAATTCAGATATTCCTACCAATTAGCCTAGCAAAGGACATTGCACAAGCTGCAGGTGCAGCTAAAGCATAAGGACAACCAGGTAAGATTGTCCTTAAGGATGAGAAGGAGAAGATACTAAAGTCTTCCCCAGTAAAAAAAGAGGAGCACACAATTGAGTTGCTCACTCAGTGGGAGATGGAGTTGAAGACGTTGGAGGACTCGTTGGAAAATCCAGAACTAGAAGATGGCTGCCAAGAGATAGCCATGCCAGAGGAAACGTGCCAGAATGAGGATCAACTGGAGGAAGATGGATATGTACCAGTAGAAGAACTGGTGGAAGTTGAATTATTAGAAGAGATAATTGAGCAGTAGCTCGGTGATGAGTCT
This sequence comes from Picea engelmannii, assembly GCA_009831015.1. Classification (NCBI taxonomy): domain Eukaryota; kingdom Viridiplantae; phylum Streptophyta; class Pinopsida; order Pinales; family Pinaceae; genus Picea; species Picea engelmannii. The sequence goes on along the minus strand of ML776559.1, from coordinate 2,715,277 downwards.
GTAGAATTGAATTATGCAGCAGAGTGGAAATTCGAGGCCACAGAGGAAGGAAATAGAATGGGGGGTCAGGATGATCTACCCTCTTATGTGTACAAGGAAGAGGATTTGCAGCCGAGCAGACTACTTAAAGAGAGCCAACCAACAGAGAAGCTGGAAGGAATCATAGAGGAGATAAGGGAGTTGATGATGAGGTCAATGAAAGAAGTTTTTAGCAAAGAGAAGATGAACAGAGGAATACCTGCACGAGTAGTAGGGATACAACAGAAGCAACAAAGTAGAGGAGCAGGAGGACAGATACAAGGGAAAGTTTGGGATCCAGGAGGATTTCAACACCAGAGCTGGGAAGCTCATGAATTTTTCGTAGAAGTGGAGTATGATGCAGGAGCATCGCTCCACCTCGACACGCGCCAACTATTCAGCATGTTGGTGCACATTCAAGGAGGAGAGAGGCACCAACCCTCTCATTTTTCCCTCGAATTTGAAATGTAATTAAAGCAATTAAATGTTGTCAGGTTGGAAGAGTCAAATTAGGCCTTCACACGGGCTATGGAAAAAGTCGCCTTAAGTGGTTGACGGTAGGAGGTATCTAGATCCAATTCGGACTAGATTTCCACTCATTGTAATATGCCTCAGTATTTAGGAGTTTTGATGGTGATTAGACACCACTAGTGTAGCTTGGAGGCAAAGCTTGTCGAGCCCCTCTTGTATAAATATTTGTAACATATGCCCAATAGAGGGTGGTTGTTGAGAGAGTTGCTCAAAAGAAAAATAAAATCATTGTAATCCAAAGAGAGGAGAGAGACAAGACTTTGTTGAAGTCTGAGCTTTTCTATACACTGTAAACATACATTCATATTAATAGAAAGAGAAGTTTTTCCTGCATGAGATTCTTTGTGTGTGTTTATGTGTTTTATGAATGCCATTTGTGTGTTTTTGATTTTATGATGTAGATGCATGATAGGTTTCCATATGCAGGAGGAAGATAGAATCCACTATCCATTTGGGAGTTTGTTGAATTATTTATGGGTTCTTCAGGCTAAGTGAAAGGAGTGCGCAACAGATTGTTGAAACTTTTTGATCCAACACAAGGAGTGCGTAGTTGGACTTTGCTTCAAGTTGAGAGGAGAATATGCCAAGAGAGCACACCAAGACAATTGACATACTCAGAGGAGAGCCTCAAGGTTGTTGAATACTTTGGAGGAAAGTCTGCACAGGAGTAAGCGTAGCACAGAGTTGTTGAACACTCTGTAGAACTCTACCATGAGGGCATTGAGAAGGTGTAAGGGGTGCAAAGAACCAACACACTCTGAAGTATTGGGGAATCGGAGGAAAACCCAGAATTATTGAACACTCTAAGGGAAAGGAGCTCTGCAAGTGTGCATTGAGCGGATGTAGAAGTTGCCTCGGTGAACCTGAAGGATCCCAATAAGCAAGAGGAAGACATGTGAAAGGAGTGCATCAGACCAATACTTAGACAAACTGTTGAAAGAAAACCATTTGAAGTTTCAGCTAACCGTAAGGAGTGCGCCAAGGGTAAAGTAAATTCACCTTACAAGATCAAGGGGAAGAGCATTGAGTTGCTAGGAGGGAACTAGAAGAATCCTTCGAACAAAGAAGAGAGACGAGACCCTTAAAACACTGAGTAGGTTAAAATATCAGAAGAGATAGTGCTAATTGTGCACAAGAGTGAGAACTCACCGAAGTCCCGAAGCAAGTCGAGACCATCCATCATCCAATCGAACATGTGGCAACATATCTAGAAGTATGGAGCCAAGGAACTCTGAAAGATTCCAAGGGAGTAGCGAGTGAAACTGTCGAAGATCCGAAGAGCGGAGTGGATCCCGATATTGATTTCCAGGAGGGATGTTGCAGAAGATTTGATATTTCACGGGAAATAACCTCGAAATATTTGCGTAGAGAAAAGGGTAATCTTCACAAAGTCTCGAAGAGAAAAGTGAATCTGGACCATTGGATCCAGAAGGACATGTGGAGGTGATCCACATATTTTGGAGAAGAGGTGGCCTAGAAGAAAGGGGAGAGCAGAGCGATAAGACTCCTGAAGGTCGGATTTCGAAGCAGATCGTAGTCGTTCGTCGTAGGGGAGACGTGGACCATAGATCGGGTACCAAACAATTCATTGATTTGGAGATCATAAGAAGGGAGAGAGCTCCATCGCAAAATCTCCGAAGCACGGAGTTGGGAAGAGGATTTGCCTGAGGTCATGTGAAGAAGAACAAGGGGTTAGTAGGATCCTGTGGGTATCACAGAACCTGAGCCCAAGAAGAAAAGGGGCATGTGTAAAATTATTTGGGGCCAATAGGGTCTTGAAGATCTGATCCAACTCAGAGATTTGAAGATCCTAGACCGGGAGTTTGCAAAGTCCCCAAGAGGAGGGGGGGGGCTTGCACCAACCATCTTCCTCATTTATGGAGTCAATGTCTCTCACTTGGATATCTATGTCGAAACCAACACTCTCAAGTCTCTATTTCTATCTAGCAAAGACAACTCAACTCCTTTCTTGTTTCATAACATTATTTTCACCACCAAATCTTCATAATTCTAGGCATGTCAATTCCTCGTTAGTAACACTTCATCTTTGTCCCTTCTCGACTTGGCCATACTATCAAATTGAAAACATTTCAATTTCCCTTATGTGCATTATAATTTTTATTCCTACATGCTCACTACTCTCCACCAACTATTCCATAGTTCCTCCAAACGTACTTTTTATCTTGCTAAACACCTTAGCACTCTTACCTTGCACTACCACATATGGACACACATCAATATGCATCTGCATCAAACTCCTCTTGCAAGAAATATTTGCACCTTTGTTAGCATGATACCATAGTTAGCTTGCTCCATCACTACTTTACCCTTGGCCAAATGTGTATAATCTTATTAAAAAAACATGTACTATTAACACATGGTTTATTTATCCATTTCCCCAAATACTTCTTTTACTTTCTCCTAGGGTCTTGAATACCTTCTCTTCAAAAACCTTTGTTATGTATGGATTCCCCCATATGCCTCATCCAATATGGTTCAACATTTTCTTTATTTTTTTCTTATAATCATACCTACAAAGTCATATATTTACATTAGATAGGGATGAAATATTCAACTCTCATGAAAATTCCACTTCATATGCATTATCCCCATATCTTATTTAAATTTTACAAGGTATAATTTTCTTTATGTTTAGTTCGTTATATGTCCTTTTAGGATAATGTTCTTTAACTAGATGTACCATCACTAAATCACTCTCTTGTAATTTTTTGTATCTTCTCCTCATCTATATATTATTCTTTTATCTTCCACTACTCTCTCAATTTCCCGTCCACCCACACATGGATTTCTCTCATCTACTTAGAAAATTCCTCTGCATCATCACTTTGCTACATATAAATAGGAAATTAACAAAATATATGAATCCCTTCACATTACATCCATATACAATTTAGAAAGGTGTTATTATTATCGACATGTCCATTGTAGTATTATAAGAAAATTCAACACATGATAGGAAATTTTCCCACCATTTCAATGTATTTACCATGAAACATATCACAATATTTCCTGAACTAATGTTCACCATCTAACTCTATCCATGAATGTTGATGTTAGTGGTAGAATCAAACAAGTACTTCCACATTGGCTTGCGTCCAGCATGTGGAAGTCCTCAAAATCTTAGTGTGAATTTACTTTAGTTAAAAATAATTAATTAAAGTAAAAATGTTTTTACTGGTGAATTGAGTTATTTAAGGAACATGCTTAGCATGCAACATGTAATCTAAATATCAAGTGGATGTAGGTAATCTCATCCATAGATCACTTTGGAGATTAGAAATAGATTGTAATTCATTATTATAAAAGCAAGACTAGGGTGAAGGAGGAAGACACTTGTGTTGAGGGAGTCGACACAGTCGGGACTTGTGTGAGATACACTTGTGAGAGACTTTGAGAGGAAGTCACTTTGGTGAGAGACCAAGGTTGAGGATAGAAAAGAAAGCCTTTTTCTAGTGTGAGGAGTGTAGAAGCAAAGAAGGACTTGTTCTTACACGAGAGTGAGGAGATATGACTGTTTGGGCAAAGAGATTTCATCTAAGTGTTTATGCAGAAAGTGTTGGATAAAAAAGGACCATGATTCAATATCTTGGATAGGTGGAAAAATAAGTTCATATAGAGGCCACACAGGTCAAGGAGAAGAGAGAGCAGAGGCAGTTGCAGGTGGGTTTCTAAGGAGAGAAACCAGAGGAAAGTGTAGCGTCGTACAAAAGTGTCGATGCGGGTTTTCCATACATGTACACGGTTCATGGTGGAGACAATCACATATGTACGTGGGTCAACTAAAAAAAAATTGTGTACACCTCGAAAATCATGTTGTTAAGGGGTCGTACGACAAAGAGTACTTGGCCAGGTTTTTCTGTAGTTGTATTTCTCTTATTGGGCCATTTTCCCTATTACAGGATCCCTAATTTGACCTTCATAAAAGCATCCTGGAACCGATTTCCACCCCATAGTTTTTCCAGGGGTAGTTTACTTGAAAATATTGGTGTCTTGTATGTGATATTTTGGTTTCCTAGTTTATGCTTCCACTGCATTTTTAGTTGATTACTCAGTTGTTCTTTTAGTAGATAAAGTGATTTTATTTTGAGCTAACTATCGAGTGTTGAGTAGAGTGGTAAAATATCAACATGGTATCATAAAATACCAAGGGTTGATTCCAAGAAATTTCAACAATGAATATGTAGATGATCCATTTAACATAAATACCAAATCATGCCCAAATTTTTCCATGATGTTCTTTTTAAATGACTAAAATCTTGCAATCCCTATATGAAGTAATGGTATTTGGTAATATATGTAATGTCCCATCTCCTCGAAAATAATATATGCACAACTATTGACATCATTGATTTTTATACAAGGCAATGAATGTGCCATCTTAGAAAACTTATTCACTACAACAAACTTGAGTCATGTCCTCTCTGCATTCTAAACAATCCCAAAATAAAACCATTGAAGTATCTTCCCATGGATCCTTTAGTATAGGAATGGAGTATATGATCTTGTATTCTCACTCACTCTCTTGGCCTCCTAGATACTTCTATATCTCTCTACAAGTCTTCTAACTTCCTTCCTCACAATAGTTCTAATAATATCTCTCTTCAAGCAAGATCTAGGTCTATCTCTCACAAAATGACTTGCTAATCCACCTCCATGTGATTCCTTAACAAAAGTCTCATGCAATGAAAATTCAAGGATACAAAACCTCTTATCTTTGAATAAGTATCCTCCTTGCAAGAAAAATTCCAAGTCACCACCTTAATCACGCACTACTAGATTTTGATATCATTCCATGATCAAATCCGTGTTCTACACATACAAATCATTTATTTTCTCAAATACAACTTGTGGTGTCTTTACCCAACACTCCTAGCTGTAGGATCTCTATATACTATATTGAATAATAAAACTGTATCCCTCAAGATACCATTTCAACATACTCCTAATAGACTCAAGGTCTTAGCACGGAGGCTTAAAATTAATTAAATGCACGTGTAATGAAAAATAATAGAATGTAGTTGATCTGTAAACTATTGTGTATACTCCACTGGAACAATTCATCACAATAAAAATTATAAATAAAACCAAAATCTACCTATGAAGATTAAATTCCTGTAGATTTCCATAATATTCAGTTACTGATTTTCTTCCTATGCATGAAATAGACAAAAATCCGAAAGTAGAAAACAATAAAATACAATCACACATCATCCACAAAATGACACAAATATTTGCTATGGGAAATCCTTATGAGAGAAAACCCAGCTACAAGGTGAGGCTACTCTGCTTTCTTTTCTCTGGTATGTAAATAATGAAAGTACAAAGGAGACAACACTCTCTATGGAGTTACATGAGACTTATGGCATGTTAGGCTGCTACAGAATAGTAACACCCCTCTGTTATGATCTCTAATTTCCAAATCCTAGTTGTTCTGCACTACTATGAAACAAAATCCAATAACATATAATGGAACTCTTTCTCCTCCTAGTGGCCCGATATTTAACATAGCATGATATCCATCTAGGGGTATGTTTTTTACTTCCTCAACCCTAAATTGTGATAGGGTTTTTAACCTTGTAGAATATTCTTGAAATTACATGCATGGCTAGCCCCATATGCATGAGTAATGGGGGTTGATTGTTGGCAAGTTTTCAGGCAGGTGAGATTGTCATTGATGGCAAGATCAGAGTATGCGGTGTTGGATTCAGCAGAATTCCCGATGAATGTCAGATCTGAGCCAGAGGTCTGACCGGTGTTGGATCCAGGAGAACCGACACGCTCTTTAACGAGCAAGGTGACATGCGAAAACTCGAAAAATCCGAACCAGGCACCTCAACGAAGACTCCATTTCAGAGTTTCGGTTACCGGGAGATGGAGAAGTCAAGATTCGAGACTCTCGCCATCAAGAGTCTCGAAGTGCCAAAATGCGAAATACCGAAAACCCGAAACAGATGCACCACTCGGAGTATTGAATATCAGGATTTCGGTTACCAGGAGATGGAGATGTCAGAAACTCTCATCATCAGGAGTCCCGAAGTGCTGAAATGTGAAATCCCGAAAACCCAAAAAAGGCACATCACTTGGAGAGTTGGATATCGGGATTTCAGTTACCGGGAGATGTAGATGTCAAAGACTCTCATCGACAGGAGTGTCGAAATCGCGAAATGCGAAATGGAGAAATGATCTAAGCCGTTGGTTCGAGGAGATCATGGACCGTTGATTCCACTCCATTTAGAAGTATTGGATACCAGGAGTTTAGATACCAGAAGATGGAAATGACAAAGACTCTCGTCATAAAGAGTCCCGAAGTCGCGAAACCTGAAGTCGTGAAATGATAAAAGACTCCACACCGAAGTTTCAGATATCGGGAGGTTGAGAGGTCAAGAGTCAGGACACTGCATCTCAAGAGTCCCGAAATTGCGAAACTTGAAGTCATGAAATGCGATTCCCCGAAATTAGAAACGCTGGAGTACCAGACTGTTGATCCGACTCCACTTCGGAGTTTCAGATACCGGAACTTGGAGGTTTCAAGAACACTTCACCATAGGAACGCCGAAGTGCCGAAATGCGAAATCGTGAACAACACTTTATGGATAAGCGGTTGGTATTGGCCATGGTCATATCAAGGAAGGAGCTAGTCCATGCTAAACCCCATTTCGGGAATCGAGAGTTGGAGGAGTCAAGGGACTGACTAGAGAATCCCCAAAATGCGAAATTGTGAAATGCAGTTTCGAACTAACCGATGGTCACCGCCTGTGGTCACATTGACAGAATATGGGGGAAGGAGCTAGTGCAGACAAGATCCTTTTCAGATTTTTGGGGATCGCGATTGGGGGTGTCGAGACACTTGGTCACACGAATGTCGAATTGGCGAATGCCAAAATGCTGAAATGATGAAATGTCTATGTAGCTGGTGGTCACCGCCGGTGGTCACGTAAGAGGAAGGAGCTAGCATAGCTGGGCTCTATTTCAAGGTTTTCACTATAACAACAAGTAAACTACTGATGGTTACTTCCAGAGGAGTGGAAGAGTCTGAAGGAACCTTCCAGTGGAATGAGGACTGACCATAGAGGCGATTGACAACTGGAAGAGTGTTGAAGCCTGTGATGGCAACAGAGAGGTTAATATCAAATGTGCCAAAGAAGATGACGAGTCACATCTGCCAGAGAGGGTGAGGAATCTCAGCGTAACACCCAGTGATGCTAGACGCGTGGGTTTAACAGCCAGAGAAACTAAAGAGTTGCTATGATGAATAGGCAAAGCACTCGACATGAAGAGGATGTAGAAGCATTGGGCATAGACGGTAAAGGGCGTACAGAGACTATAATAAGGCAGAAGAAATAAGAGATGCATGTTGTTGTTGCTGAGGTGGAGTAATGCATGGGTGAAGAAGTAAGGGGAGTGCAGCAACTGAAATGGACATAAGACAAAAGGTGCATTGAATGGGAATGGCACAAAAAGCATAAGAGGCAGAAGAACAACAAAGTGAAATGGATGCATGCAGGAAGACAGTGATAATGACAGAGCAACGAAATCTTGCAGAACAGTGATGAGACTGGTAAGATGTTGTTGAACACTATATCACTGTAATAAGTTTCAGTAATTCATTTTCATAAACCAAGGTCGTAGGGAGGTGCTAGGGAGGACTGGTGTCCTCATAGGTTCAAGGGAATGCTTGAACACAGGGAGTTGTAGCTTCCTTCTAGTTGGTGCTATAGAAACCAGGGAGTTGGTGCTTCCTTCTAGTAGGTGCTAGAGAAAACAGAGAGTTGGTGCTCTCAGTAAGTAGTAGCTTGCAAAGCAGAGGTTACAGCCTCATTATGAGTTGGTGCTCATATGTATGATAATGTAAAGAATGTAAATATTACTTATCATATAAAGAAGAAGAGGTTTTTACCCTGTATGGGTTTCCTCAAGAAAATCTGTCTCTATGTATCTCATATGTGTGACTGATGTTGAAT
>ML776559.1:2681784-2706696 GCA_009831015.1 Picea engelmannii | reverse complement strand
AGAGCTTAAACATGTCAAGCCATGAAGGAAATTCAACCAATAAGGCCCCTCTGTTCAATGGAACAAACTTTGCCTTCTGGAAAGTTAGAATGAGAACCTACATAATGGATTTAGGTGCAGATGTTTGGGATGTGGTAGATACTAGTTATGTAAATCCAATTGTACTAGCTAATAAGGATGACAAACTAGAATTTGGCTTCAATGCTAAGGCTATGAATGCTATCTTGAGTGGGCTTGCAGAAGAATAATTCATAAAATTTATGCATCTAGGAACTGCCAAAGAAATGTGGGACAAACTCATTAACAATTATGAAGGTAATGAGAAGGTAAAGGATGCCAAGCTTCAAACCTACAAAATGCATTTTGAACAACTGAAGATGAAAGAAGATGAAACTATTGGAAAATACTTTCTGAGAGTAGAAGAAATGGTAAATGCAATGAAAGCACTTGGTGAAACAATTGAGGAACCTTCTTTAGTTCAGAAAATCTTGAGATCTCTCCCAGATAGGTTCAATCCAAAGGTCTCTGCTATAGAAGAACTAAATGATCTAAAAACCTTGGAGTTTGATCAACTTCTAGGAACATTGATTGCATATAAAATGAGAATAGTTAAAGATAAACCCACCTCCAGAGAAGCATCATTTAAGGCAGACAAGAATGAAGATTCTGAGCCTGATGAAATTGAAGAAAAAATTGTGAAGAGACTGAAGAAGGGATCAGGCAAATACAAAGGTAAACTGCCTTTCAAATGCTTGAACTATGGTAGGATAGGTCATTTTGCAAATAAATGTCCCCACAAAGGAAAGGATCAGACATGTGATGATGAGGAGAAGTACAAACACAGAAATTTCTTTAAAGAGAATAACTTTAAGAAGAAAAGTCTTTTCATAAACAATGATGATGATCCTTCAGATGACAAAGAAAATGATTCATCTATTGAAGATAAACTAAATGACTTCATACTTATGGCCAAAGAGGACTATGATAATAGTAGCACAAGGAGTGATGTTAATAAAGAAGAAGTTGTGGTTGACATGGAAGGAGAACTGATCAGTGCACTAGAAGAGATTGACAGACTAAGAATCAAGAACAGAAAGTAAAGACAATTGTTGATACAGTTCGAGAAAGACAGTAAAGAACCTGATGAAGACCTTGTCCTACTAAAAGTAGAATTAGAAGAAGCAAATAAAATCGAAGATATTCTGAAATGACAGTCATCAAAAAAGAAGGCAAGATGTGAAGCATTAGAACAAGAAGTAGTGAAAACTAGGAAAGAGATGGAGAAGTTTCAAGCCTTGTATAATCAGAATCTGTCAAGTATCAGAGCCTCAGAAGGATTAGCCACCATTCTAAATCAGCAAAGGAATCCAAAGCTAAAAACTGGTTTGGGTTATGAAGAGGGATCAAGTAGTGGGAAGCCAAGAGATGAAGAACCCATCAAGTTTGTGAAATATACAACCAACTTGCAGAAACAAAGGAAGACAATCAGCCGCCTAGGACGAGTAAGGAAAAAGGTGCCAAGACTGAATCTGTAGAACAAAGAAATAGTTTGTTCCCTGTTGAAAGGCGTTATCATCATGGAAGAAATCAATTTACACAAAGAAGACAACCATTTTCCAGGTACAAAGAATTTTTCTATGGCTATTATTTCTACTGTTCCAACTTTGGTCACAAAGCTGTAAATTGTTCCTTAAGACTTAGACATGAGCAATTAAGATTTCAAAGGAATAAATACTTGCCACAATAGAGAATGATGCAACTAAATAACAAACCCTCACAGATTGCAAATTGCCAAATTAAGTCTAGGGACATGCAACTAAGGAGGTCAAGAAATAATCAACAGTCAATGAGTAGACAATGCCGCAACAATAATTTTGACCTATTGAACAATGAGATTGAATGCTACATCTGTCATAACTATGGACATAAATTTGTTGACTGTCGATTAAAGAACTATGAACCAAATTTGAATTCCCCTGCTGAAAATGTCAAGATTTGGAAGAAGAAAGAAAGTGACAAGTGTGGATTAGTGTTTTCAGCCCAAAGAAAAACAAACCCTTGGTATATAGACAGTGGATGCTCCAAACATATGACGGGAGACAAAAGTAAGTTTCTATCCCTTAGTGAAAGCAAATCAGGAAACGTAACCTTTGGAAATGATGCTTGAGGTAAAATAAAGGGTAAAGGGATGGTGAGTTTAAGTAATGGAAAAGGAAAAGACCAAGATGTTCTACTTGTAGATGGGCTGAAACATAATCTACTCAGTGTAACTCAAATGTGTGACAAAGATTGTGAAGTGGTGTTCATGTCCAAGGACTGCAAGATAAAGTCTGTAAACTCAGGTCAAGTGGTGGCCAAAGGCATAAGGACAGAAAATAATGTATATGTGACAAAAGAAAATAGAGAAGAATGTCATCTAAGAAAACATGATGAAAGCTGGTTATGGCATAGGAGACTTGGACATATAAACTTTGACCACTTAATCAAACTCATAAATCTCGAGGTAGTAAAAGATATTTCGAGAATATCAAAGCCCCAAGATTCAATGTGTAAACCTTGTCAAGTAGGAAAGCTAAACAGGACACAGTTTAAGTCCAAAAGTTTTACTTCAACAGAGAAACCACTCCAACTAGTTCATATGGATTTATGTGGACCGTCAATATAGGAAGGCAATGGGAAAGAAAACTACTTCATGTTGATTATTGATGATTACTTCAGACTTACTTGGGTTGCCTTTCTCAAAGAAAAAGTTGAAGCATTTGAGAAGTTTAAAATATTTAAGGCTTTAACTGAGACTCAAACAGGCAAGAGGTTAAAGGCAGTAAGATCAGACCGAGGAGGAGAGTTTATGTCAAGTGACTTCAAGGAATTCTATGAAAAACATGGGATCAAGAGAGAATACACAATCCCAAGAACTCCACAACAAAATGGAGTAGTTGAGAGGCAAAACAAAACAGTGCAGGAAATGGCCAGGTCAATGATGAATGAGAAGAACATTGGTCAAACCTACTGGGTAGAAGAAATACACACAGCAGTCGATGTTCTTAAGAAAGCCCACCTCAGACCACAAAGTGACAAGACACCTTATGAACTGTGGTTTGGGAGACCTGCTTCAATTAAACACTTGAAAGTCTTTGGGAGTAAATGCTACATAAAGAATAATGATGAGAACCTTGGAAAATATGATGACAGGGCTGATGAAGGTATCTTCTTGGGCTATGCTACAAACAGTAAAGGATACAGATGCTATAATAAGAGGCTGCATAAAATGGTTGACTGTATTGATGTAAAAGTTGATGAAGGAATCCTAGCAAGAGAGATGTACAGGAATGAGTCTTCTACAGAAGACACAGCTAAAGCTGAATATGAACAGGTCCAAGAATCAGAAAATGAAGACTCTGAATCAGATGAAGACTCAGACACTTAGACATACTCAAATCAACAGTCAACTTCAAATTTCTCCTCCAGGATCATTCAAAAGAATCATCCTGCAAGTCAGATAATTGGAGAAAAAGACAAAGGTGTACAAACCAGGAGAAAGCTAATCAAAACCATCGAACAATCTCATATAGATTTCATATCCATGATGGAACCCAAGAATTTCAATGAAGCCAACAAGGATGATCACAGGGTTAAAGCAATGGATGATGAACTTGATCATATTGAGAAAAACAATACATGGGAGATGGTTCATAGACCCGAAGGTAAAAACGTCATTGGCTCCAGATGGATCTTTAAAAATAAGTTGAATGAGCAAGGAAAATTTGTCAGGAACAAAGCAAGGTTAATCTGTAAAGGATATGCTCAGATAGAAGGACTGGATTATGATGAAATATTTGCACCCGTAGCTAGATTAGAAGCTATTAGAATGTTTCTTGCCTATGCTTGTCATAAAAGGTTTAAAGTCTATCAAATGGATATCAAGTCAGATTTTCTAAATGGAGATTTAAGTGCATAAGTCTATATGGAACAACTAGAGGGTTTCAAACTGTTTGATAACTCTAACTTAGTATGCAAGCTGAATAAAACTTTATATGGGTTAAAACAAGCCCCTCGAGCCTGGTATTGCAGACTGGATACGTATATCAAAGACAAAGGGTTCAAGAGAGGAACAACTGACAACAATCTGTATATTAAAACAGAGGATAATGATTTGCTCATCGTATTGGTCTATGTGGATGACATCATCTTCGGATTTAATAAGGATCCATTGGTACAATGATTTGCCTATGCCATGGAATCTAAGTTTGAAATGTCCATGATAGGAGAACTGTCATTTTTTCTTGGCCTGCAAATTACTCAAAGGTATGAAGGGATGTTCATTTCTCAAGAAAAATATCTAAGAGAAATGCTGAAAAGATTTCAAATGGAAGACTCCAAACCTGTGGGTAAACCTATGGTTACTAGTTGCAAATTAAGCAAGGATGATGACTCACCTGATGTTGATCAAATTTCATATAGATCAATGATAGGCAGCCTGTTGTACATCACAGCATCTCGCCCAGACATAATGCATGTTGTAGCAATGGTAGGAAGATTTCAGTCTGCACCTAAACAGAGTCATTTGCAAGCTGTCAAAAGAATATTCAAGTATTTGAAAGAAACAATGAATTGTGGTCTGTGGTATCCCAGAAATCAGAATTTTCAGTTAACTGCTTATTCAAATGCAAATTGGGCAAACTGTGTTGATTAAAGAAAAAGCACCAATGGAGGAGCATTCTTCCTGGGTGACTCATTAGTAGCATGGCTTAGTAAAAAGCAAGGTTCCATTTCTTTATCAACCACAGAGGCAGAGTTTATTGTTGTTGCTACCTATTGCACTCAGGTATTATGGATGATTCAGACACTTACAGACTTGGAGGTAAAATATGCTACACCAATCCCAATTCATTTTGATAACACTAGTGCCATCAGTGTGTCTAAGAATCTTGTATTCCACTCTAAGACCAAGCATATTCCCATAAAATACCATTTTTTGAGAGAGCAGGTCACTAATCAGGTTGTTCAGGTCTAGTACATTCCAACCATAGAACAAATTGCAGACATATTTACTAAACCCCTAGCTAAGACACCTTTTGAATATCTCCGACAGAAGTTGGTTGTCATTTCATCTCACACCTAAGAGAGTCCTTCTTGTTAGGGGGAGTTTTGTATTGTTTGAATATCTAATGCCTCCTAAAAATTAATGCAATAGCTCAGAGGGAGCATGTTTTTTCTTTGACATTGATGTCAAAGGGGGAGAAAAGGAGTGGTCTGGGTAGGATGCTATAGTTGGAGGTTCAAACGGATTAGCGAAGACGATCAGGGTTGCCATCAATGCCAAAGGGGGAGATTGTTGGCAAGTTTTTAGGCAGGTGAGATTGTCATTAATGGCAAGATCAGAGTATGCGGCGTTGGATTCAGGAGAATTCCCGATGAACGTCAGATCTGAGCCAGAGGTCTGACCAGCGTTGGATCCAGGAGAACCGACACGCTCTTTAACGAGCAAGGTGACATGTGAAAACTCGAAAAATCCAAACCAGGCACCTCAACGAAGACTCCATTTCAGAGTTTCAGTTACTGGGAGATGGAGAAGTCAAGAGTCGAGACTCTCGTCATCAGGAGTCCTGAAGTGCCGAAATGCGAAATACCGAAAACCCGAAACAGACGCACCACTCAGAGTATTGAATATCGAGATTTCGGTTATCGGGAGATGGAGATGTCATAAACTCTCGTCAACAAGAGTCCCGAAGTGCCAAAATGCGAAATCCCAAAAACCCGAAAAAGGCACATCACTCAGAGAGTTGGATACTGGGATTTCGGTTACTGGGAGATGGATATGTCAAAGACTCTCATTGACAGGAGTGTCGAAATCGCGAAATGCGAAATGGAGAAATGATTTGAGTCGTTGGTTCAAGGAGATCGTGGACCATTGATCTGACTCCATTTCGACTTATTGGATACCGGGAGATGGAAATGACAAAGACTCTCATCATAAAGAGTCCCGAAGTCGCGAAACCCGAAGTCGCGAAATGATAAAAGACTCCACACTGGAGTTTCAGATACCAGGAGGTTGAGAGGTCAAGAGTCAGGACACTGCATCTCAGGAGTCCCGAAATCGTGAAACCTGAAGTCACGAAATGCGATTCGCCGAAATCAGAAACGCTGGAGTATCGGACCGTTGATCCGACTCCACTTCGGAGTTTCGGATACTGAAACTTGGAGGTTTCAAGAACACTTCACCACAGGAAGGCCAAAGTGTCGAAATGTGAAATCACGAAAAACACTTTATGGATAACCGGTTGGTCTTGGCCATGGTCATATCAAGGAAGGAGTTAGTCCGTGCTAAACCCCATTTTGGGAATCGAGAGTTGGAGGAGTCAAGGGATTGACTGGAGAATCCCTTAAATGCGAAATTGTGAAATGCAGTTTCGAACTAACCGATGGTCACCGCATGTGGTCACAACAACAGAATATGGGGGAAGGAGCTAGTGTAGACAAGCTCCTTTTCAGAGTTTCGGGGATTGTGACTGGGGGTGTCGAGACACTTGGTCACACGAATGTCGAATTGTCGAATGCCAAAATGCTGAAATGATGAAATGTCTATGTAGCTGGTGGTCACTGCCGGTGGTCACGTAAGAGGAAGGAGCTAGCATAGTTGGGCTCTATTTCAAGGTTCGCACTGTAACAACAAGTAAACTACTGATGGTTACTGCCAGAGGAGCAGAAGAGTCTGAAGGAACCTTCCAATGGAATGAGGACTGGCCATAGAGGCGATTGACAACTGGAAGAGGGTTGAAGCCTGTGATGGAAACAGAGAGGTTAATATCGACTGTGCCAAAGAATACGACAAGTCACATCTGCCAGAGAGGCTGAGGAATCTTAGCGTAACACCCAGTAATGTTGGAGGCATGGGTTTAACAGCCAGAGAAACTGAAGAGTTTCTATGATGAACAAGCAGAGCACTCAACATGAAGAGGATGCAGAAGCATTGGGCATAGACGTTAAGGGCGTATAGAGACTATAAGAAGGCAGAAGAAATAAGAGATGCATGGTGTTGTTGTTGAGGTGGAGTAATGCATGGGTGAAGAAGTAAGGGGAGTGCAACAACTGAAATGGACAGAAGACAAAAGGTGCATTGAATGGGAATGGTGCAGAAAGCATAAGAGGTAGAAGAAAAACAAAGTGAAATGGATGCGTGAAGGAAGACAGTGAGAAAGACAGAGTAGCGAAATCTTGCAAAACAGTGATGAGAGTGGTAAGCGGTTGTTGAACACTATATCACTATAATAAGTTTTAGTAATTCATTTTCATAAACCAGGGTGGTAAGTAGGTGCTAGGGAGGACTGGTGTCCTCGGAGGTTCAAGGGAATGATTGAACACAAGGAGTTGTAGCTTCCTTCTAGTTGGTGCTAGAGAAACCAGGGAGTTGGTGCTTCCTTCTAGTTGGTGCTAGAGAAACTAGGGAGTTGGTGCTTCCTTCTAGTAGGTGCTAGAGAAAACAGAGAGTTGGTGCTCTCAGCAAGTAGCAGCTTGCAAAGCAGAGGTTGCAGCCTCATTATGAGTTGGTGCTCATATGTATGATAATGTAAAGAATGTAAATATTACTTATCATATAAAGAAGAAGAGGTTTTTACCCTGTATGGGTTTCCTCAAGAAAATCTATCTCTGTGTATCTCATATGTGTGACTGATGTTGAATATGCTATTGCTTATTTCCCTGCATCATTGTGATTGCCATTGAGTGCTTTGTAAAGAATTAAAAATAAGGATAATTGTTCAAGATCGGTAAACAACTGATTCACCCCCCCCTCTCAGTTGTCCATCAGACCTGACATCCTCTCGTACCATGGTGGTCAACACGGTAAGTCAACTTGCAGGAGGCATAACTTTTGCATACGACCTCTAGTTAACATGATTTTCACATTGTTAGAAAGGTCTCGATGTGTATAATAGTGTTTCGGGGTCCAACTATTCTAGGAAATATTTAAAACTAAGAAATGTCATTTTATGCCTCAAAATTGCTCTAGAAAGTTCTAGACCCTAATTTTCCAAACTGGGATCTACCACTAAAATGACCTTCCAAGATGATTCCTACAATTTTTTCCACTCTGAAAGCATTGAGATAAATGAAAAATAATATAATGATTCAATCCAGATCATACCTTCCCATTTAGGGATTCTTTTGTTCCCCAAATGCATTACTGAATGAGGCAAGGAAATTTTGTGTTTACCTTCTTCCTAGAGTACCACTTTTATTTTCCTAGAAGTTTTCCTTTCAACCCAACCTGCCAAAGGTCATGCTGCCCCTGTCTTGTAATTTTAGACCACTTCTAGAATATTGTGTGCTCTACCAACTTTTCCTGAGAGTTTGGTGTTAAATCCTCTATGGAAGGTAGGACCTTCTCATCCTCCTTATCCAACATGGAGGGATCATAGAGTTTGAGATTCTCCAAATTCACTACTAAGTAAATGTCCACGTAGGGGGGTAGATTGAGACTGTAGGCATTATCTCCCACCTTTTCTAATACCTCAAAAGAACCATACCATAGAGCCTTGATCTTCTTACCAAGACCATATAGTCTTTCGTTATTCAATTGTAACCTTACTTTGTCTCCCAGTCTAAATGTTCTCTTCATTTTGTGCTAGTCATGTCTAGCCTTGTACTTTTCCTGTGACTCCTTCAACATCTTTTATACTTGAAAATGAAATTTCTTTATCTTATCAACAAATTTTTATGCCTTTAATGCATCTATTGTGAGGTCCTCCCTCACTCCTCCCTGTTATCCATATACAACATCTAAGGGAGAAGGTGGAAAATATCCAAAACAAATTTCAAAAGGTGACTTACAAGTAGAAGTGTGGACTTCTCTGTTATAAGAGTGTTATATATATATATCATATTTTCATCCCAGGTCTTCAAATGCTTATGATTGTAACCCCTCAAAAGCTACACCAAAGTCTTGTTGACTAATTTTGTCTACCCATCTATCTGTGGATGGAATGTTGTATACCTCTTCAACTTAGTGTTCATATTCTCCCACAATGCAGTCCAAAATGCATTGAGAAATATGGTATCTCTATTTGAGATGATGCTCCTTGGTATCCCAAAGTGAACCCAGACCTGTTCAAAGAACAAGTTTGTTATTTCCTATCCCTTCATGAAATTTTTACAATTTATGAGAATGCACATTTTGTTGAACCTGTCAACTACCACAAATAGATAGTCATATCCCTTCCGCGTGGTTGGTAAAACTCCCACAAAATCCATGGAAATTCTTTTTGAAGGTTGAGTGGGTATAGGTAAGGGATGGTATAGACCTTTCTTCTTTCTACTAGGCTTGTTGGTACAAAAAAGTATACATCCTCTAATATATTGTGCTACATCTTCTTGTATTCTAGGGAAGTACACATACCTCTGTAAATTGGCAATTGTCTTCCCAACACCAAAATTTCCTACAATCTTGGAGGTGTGAGCCTCTCTGATAAGTGTAGTATTTCGTCTTTAGGGACATATATCTTGTCGAGCTTGTAGATTAAACCATTCTGGAAATGATAGTCAACATTTTCATCACCTTATTCTATATGAATTTGGCTCTGTAGCTGTTGAAACAACTCCATGAAGTCCTCATATTCTATGGATGCATCTCTGTATGCATCATGGGTAAAAGGATCCATGTGCATCAGAGTTCTCAAAGTTGTAATCTTGGATGTAGATGGCCTTGAAAGCATGTATTCCAACTTTTTTGTGCTACCCTTCTTATACTTTATGACCAAATGAAATTGTTGTAAGAACCAAATCCATTTGTAGTGCCTGGTTTGTTGTAACTTACTCTAGGCCTGCAAATACTGGAGTGGTTGGTGATATGTGTGGATGATGGTATCCTTTCTCATCAGATAGTACTTCCACTTCTTGGCATCTTGTACCAAGGGATATAGCTCCTTTTCATAGGTAGGGTAGTCAAGGACGACCCCATGAAATAATTTAGAATGATATTATACGTGCCTTCCTCCTTGCATCAAAACTACTCCCATAGCATAACCACTTGCATCTCTCTCCACTTTGAATGGATTTTGCAAGTTTTGTAGTGTGAGCACTGGTTCTTGAATGTTATTTCTTTTCAACTCCTCAAAGGCCTTCTATTGATTCTTCCCCCACTGGAAACTCTTACTTTCCATTTGTATTGCATGGAGGGGTGCAACTACTACCAAAAATGAAGCTATGAACTTCCACAAGTATCATGCTTCGCCAACAAAGCTCCTAACTTTTGTGCAATTCGTAGGAATTGACCATTTCATGATGGCCTCCATCTTGGCGAGATTTATTTTGAGCTCACCTCCACCGATCACATACGCTAGATACACCAAATACTGCTAAGCAAACTCACATTTCTTGAGATTGGCCAGCATTTGGTGTTTATTCAAGGTCTCTAACACTTGAGTAAGATGTAAGATGTGTCCTCCCAGGTAGCACTATAAAACAATATATCATCCAATTAAACACTAACAAATTAATCTAGATAAGGGCATAAAACACCATTCATTAGTCTCATAAATGTAGTTGATGCATTACATAAACTTAATGGCATAATCATACAAACCTTGCCTTGTCTTGAAGGAAGTCTTCCAGGTATCTTCTTCTTTGATTCGTACCTGGTGATATCCTAATTTCAAATCTAGCTTAGTGAAGCACTTAGCATGTTGCAATTGGTCCAATAGGTCATCAATCCTAGGCAGAGGGTATCAATTCTTCAGTGTAATCTTGTTCAATTCCCTATAATCAATAAACATTATCCAAGTCCCATCCTTCTTGGGAACAATTATGATGGGTGACCCATAAGGTGAGGTACTTGGTTGAATCACACCCTGCTCCAAGAAATCCTTATTTACTTCATTTTCTTCCATAACATATTGTCTATACAACCCAATATTTGGCAATGGGGAGTCTGGAAATAACTGTATTTTGTGCTCCAGTTCCCTCTTGGATGGTATCCTTTTAGGCACTTGTAACACTCCTATGTATGTCTGTATCAGCTCCTCCAATTTATGTTTCTTCTCTTTAGTACACCCCTCTAGGGATGCATTTACTCTTATTGACTCATCCTCATACTATTTTTCTCTTAAGAAAAATAAAACATATTTCTTCCTAGAACTGATCAGTTTCTTTGCTTGATTGGCACCTGCCAGTAAAGTTTTTCATTTTCTTTTGTGAACATTTATGAAGAAGGATTTCCTTTCCTTGATGAGGAGGTAATGGTTGTATCTCCTCATGAAGATGATATCCCTCATATACATGTAGGGGATTCCAAACACTACTCCACATACATCCAATGGTACTACACCCAATTCTACTTCATCTATAAAATCAACACTTATAGCAAATTTAATCTTGCATTGCTTTGTTACCTTGATATTTTCATCCTTGTTTACCCAACCCAATGGATAAGGGATAAGATGATCATGAACCTTCAATCCAAGATTTTTGACCAGATTTGCTACTATGAGATTAACCTGTGAACCAAAGTCAAACAAAGCATCTATCTTCGTCTTCTTGACCTGAATATTGATGTGGAAGAGCTTGGTCATCCCCTTCTCTTTCTGGTGATGAATGATACTCACATTCATATCCTTCTACACCAATTTGAAAAATATATTTTCATCCACATCAAATAAACTTTCAACCTGATTACTTGAATCTGTGGCTACAAGGTTATTTTTTCTTTCCATCCTTTTTGTAGTTCTTCAGTTTCAGCTCTGGATGTATTTTCCAACATTTTCCCTCAATGTGGCCATTAATGTTGCAATGATTGAAATTAGTAGTACAATGGATCCATATTCTAACAATTTACCAATGCAACTTCATCACAAAAACGTCTCAAGTACGAAAAAGCCTACAATTTGTTTTTCATCGTGTCACATATGTCGCAAGTGTGACGAACCATGGTTCCAATGTATGTACAACAGAACACTCTGTCATCATAAGACAAATGAAAACATTCATCGTACAGTTAGAGAAAGAGGTGGTTGCACATTGGAGAAAGAGCCCATGGAGACATTTGATATTTTGGGAGGTTTGATAAAGTCTTGCATGTGGAGCACTCCATCCATTTGGTACCTTGCACATTTATCCATGGAATTGGTTGAAGAACCCTACCTTGAGATTCACAAGTGTGAGTGGTTGCACACTTGCTCATGCACCTTGTGGACCACATTACTATTTTAATATTGTGGTAATGGAGTGCCCTCCTAGGGGATAATATTTTATTGTTTCTTCATTCATACATCTTGGAGGGACCACTTGGAAGTTTTCTAAGTGGCCCTTGAGCACATCGTCCTATGTTAAGGAATATTTTTATTCTATTTGCAAGCATGTATCTTGGAGGGAACACTAGATATGGACCTTGTAGCATCTTTAATTGGTCAATGAGTCCATTTTTAGTGATGCACCCTCCCTCTTGGAGATTTATTATATATTCCTTCATATTTTTGGATGGGGCGTGCCCTCTTGGAGAGGATCAAGACCACATTGTTCTGCATGATATGGTCAACCATGATCTAACTAATCCATTATTATATTGTTTCTTTGACTTGTCATGGATTTAGTTGGATACTAATATATTTTATTATGAGAGGGATTAAGCTATCTTTATAAAAGAAGAGCTTTCTCTCCATTTATTTCTAATTTGGTTATTGGGAATTTGTGATTGTGAATTTGGACGCGTGATAGGAAATTGTAAAGCTTGGAGAATATTGATGTGGGGATCTCTTTTGTATCAAGTTGAAGATTAATGAAGAAGGAAGGTATTGTATCTACTTTGTTGTTAGTCTTATGTCTATATATTCACTTCTTGTTAGTTTTGTTTTAAAAACATATTTTTATCATTCTAATTTAGAAGGCCTAATAATGAACATACTATTCATTTACTAGTAAATAAGGTGAGGAGGTTCTTTCTCTTCTTCTATTTATTGTTTTATTTATGCGATTGTTATCCATATTCTGCAAAATTAAGTTGCAGATTGGAAGTATAATCTAGCCATGAAACAACACCTTCATATTGGGATTGATGAATGACACCCCTATGTTTCCAAGATAAGTTTTTATTTAATGCATTTCCAACAAACACTTAAGGTTAAGTGTATCAAGCTAGTTGTTTTTTCCTTAAGTGCACATTTAATTAATGATGGAGGTATCAAACTAGTTCTTTCATCCAAAGAGATTGAATGTGGAAAACCATCCCTTTCTATCATATAGCCTACCCAAATTAGTTGATTACACAAATTAGTCCTTTCATTTTATGTAATATTTCATGACTCCATTAATCCGATAGGTTGATAGGAATTGGTCTCATATCATCCCATTTTCTTGTTCCTCTCTTCTTCCTTTCCTTTCTTTCACATACCCCTTTCCCCATTTCCATTTCCTTTCATATACTACAACTTTTGTTTTGTAAAGGATTTCTTTTCAAACTTCACCTTGAACCTCCACTCCATATCCTTAACAATCCTACCGTAGGGAATTCCCCCTTATGTTGTAGAAGATCCAACCTAAAGTGTGGGGAAGAGATGTTGAGATTAACAATACTACCTTAGGGAAGCCCCCTTTGTATTGAAGAAGAGCCAACCTAAAGTGTGGAGAAGTGTTGTTGAAGTGACAATGAGAATCCTTCCTAAGTTTTTATTTTAACCATGGGAATCGTAACTGGGCTAGGCTCGAGATCAATCCTATTGGCTACCACTATAAGCCAAGAGTATATCCAACAACCGACAAGCCAGATATACCAATAACTTGTGACCTAGCAAGGGCCAAGACATATCGAAGCCCACCAAAGTGGACCTCTATCCCAGGATCGTCTACCCTTCTAACCTTATCACAACAGGCGAACATATCCACTTTGAGGAAATTGAACCTCGATGAAAAAAATAACAAACATGTTATCCAAGTAGTCAAGCTATGAACCTGAACTAAAACTATCACCTTGATGCTTGGGACATTATACTTCTATGAATGCTAGCTTTTATAGTAACACAATGCACACCCTTGTTTGGCTTATTAATGGCCCATAATGATACGGATGAATATGTAAACATATATATGTGAAAGTGATTATAACTTATTAATCTTAAAGGCTATAATTATTGGAGATCCTTGTGTTATCATATTCCAACATCTTTATCCAGGTTTCTCATTCACGTTTTCAAAAAGTTTTTTCAATGTTTCCTTAGCTGCATTCATTGACATTTTAGGGTGGTAACCACACAAGAATTATTTACTTCTAAATCTCAATGCTAAATTGAAATTATGTACCCAAAATTAATACATTTTACATTTACTGTTCAATTAAATGTCATAAATTAAAATATTTTTTCTTTGATTAAAATATATAAAATTAAATAATATATATTCAAGACATATAATAATCTATAATTTTTTTGTAATAAATGTCCAGATTCTTTATTTTAAAATGTAAAACTAGATTAATATCCTTAAATATTATTATTATATAATATTGTTATTATTATATTATATAATATTTAATATCTGTAATTTCATCGATTCAAAATATATAAATCCAATAAGTATGAAAATCAATTCAGCATCTATACCAAAGTTCCTGATTTAATCAATTCAGCATGTAGACCAAAGTTCATGATTTCGTTTGGCTACTAGCAAAGTTTCTTTAGTCTTCTTCGCCGCAATCTTTGACATTTTCGGGTGGCAGCTATGCAGGATTGATGTACTTTTGTATTTCAGTTATCAACTGAAATGGACTGTAAGACTAAATGAACCTGATTTCTGTAAGACTAGTTTCTGTACTGATTTTAGTCAGGAACCTGTCAAACCTGTCTCGCAAGTTGCAGGGAGTCATCTGGCTCTTTCTAAAATGTGCTTATTTTTTACAAGGTTATTCGATAAAAGTACTTGACTATGGGATCAAACCAATTTTTTTTAAAAATAGATGTTATTATAAAATATATGTTTTTATTATGATTATGATGATGATTGTAGAGAAAGTTTTTTTCATCTTCAATTTTTTTGGTGTCACGAAGGTTATAGATTATTTCTTGCCATGGTGTTTTGGGGATTGTCCAAAGCAAGTTTTACTATGCAACTTATGAGAAATAGTTTTTATTTTAGCAATATTGATTATCTTCTTTACACTTGTCAAAACATAGAGACACTATTGATCAAAATAACTCAGTTATGTCATCCCTCCTAGAGCAATTGGTGATTTTGGTAGTGTTCAAAGAAATTTTGGGGAGCCTCTTGTTATCCATGTTGTTTATCTTGTTCTTGTACATTAAGTACCTAATCATAATGGGGAAACAATGACTTCAATGAGCTATCTTTCTCCAGGATTCTCTAGAGATACTGCGTCCCCAAACTTCACATCCATATAAGATAACATGAGTCACAAGAGTCTCAAAGAGGAGTTTTTTCTTACCCCATAAACAATGGTGTGCTAATTCACAATTATTTTCAAGCCCATAAGAAGCTTTCCACCCTACATTTATCATTTTCTCAATGTTATAGTTCCAATTGAGCTTGTGATGAATATCAATTCCAAGATACTTGTAAGAAAGCACTTCCTCCAAGAGATTATTGTCATATACAAAATTATGGTAGGTGATCTTGTTGGATTTCATGATCATAAACTTGGTCATTGTTCAGAGTGACAATTCTAAGTTGCTTACTAAGGTCATAGGGATTCATTTCCATAAAAAAAGCATCATAGGCTAGAGAAGAAGGATGATTATTATACTAGCAAGAGTTGGTCCAACACAACCTACCACTTCCAAACAATCTTCAATGTAAATGCCAAAAAAAGTAGGGGATAGGGGAAAACCTTGCTTGAGTCCTAGATTGCAGTTAATTTCTTGTGACCAACCCTCAGTGCTCCTAAAATTGACAATAACCTCTCATACAACCCTATTGCATTAGCTATCATCCTTAAGGGAGCTTTTAGCTCTTCTAACCTATTCCAATTGTTGGTCCTAAGAATAGTGTCAAAAGCTTTCCTAAAATCACCTAAACAACAAAGCATATTGGTTTAATTGTTGTGACAAAGACGGATGTCTAGAGTTGAATGCTAACTTCTAAAATCTGCCTAACCTTTAGCTCTTTCTTATTTTCTTTTCCAAAATACTTCCATATAATTATAGTTTGGATAAAATGGAGCTAATCATAATGGTCTTATAATTAGATGGATTGTTTGTATACCCACTTTAAAAAATAAGTACATTTAGACTTTGAGTTGGAGGTTTAGGAAAGTCCTACTTAACTACTAAATTAAAAATATTGTGTATATGAGGGATAAAAAATAAAACATCCAATTTTTAATTATAATTACAAATAATTTTAATTTTAATTATAAAAAATATTTATTTTTTTAATATTAAATTAAATACAAAGAAATTAATTAACTAATTAACCTCTAAAGATATTTAGAAGGTGTTTGTTAAATTGTATTATTAAAAATGATTTTATATAGCCAAATTGTTAAATTGTATTATTAAAAATGATTTTAAATAGCCAAATTTTATTTATGAACATCTTGAAATTATATTAATAAAATTAAATCAATTCAATTTTTATTTATTTAATTTAATTTTAATAAATAAAATTGTTTTAATTAATTAATTAATTTTTAAATTTTAATAATTTAAGTTTTAAATAAATATTAAAATTATTTTTTATGAAATAAATTTAGACAATTTTGAAAACTCTTCTAATACTTTTTCATATTTCTTGGTAATACTTTCTCATATTTATTAAATGATAAATTAAGAAACCTAACTCAGTGAGGATATCCAAGAAAGTGACTTGAATGATATATAAGGAATTGAGGTCCAATTTGGCAACACGATAGGGATTGATTGAGAATATTTCACATCCCATCTCTTCATTTATCATTATTTTCCTTTTATTAACTCTTTATTCTTTAATATGGGGCCTTTAATATGGGGCCGATCGGATCCTTTATTTTAGAGTAAGTTATGTTTTTTTTTAATTGGATTTTTAATTAAGTTGGGTTTTATTTTGATTACAATCAAATTATGATTTTTTTTTTTTTTTTAAGTTTTAACTTGTTTTTTATAAAAAGTTTATAACAAATTTAAATTATGGTGTGGTTTTATAGTGGTATGGAAAATAGGAGTTTGACAATGAGTTTCTGCTATAAAAAGATTTAAATTGATTTTTTTTTTTTTTAAATTAATAATATAATTTTTGGATATTATTAAATTAAAATGTAAATATTGTTATTCCAAAAGTTAAAATACAAGTAAATATTATTTCAAAAATTATTTAAATAAAAACAATAATATTCACTTTATAGTTGTGAATATGAATAACTTTTAAAAAGATGTTAACAAATTATATATTTTTTAGTTTTCTAGTTGAATATGGATATTGAAGTTTCATTATTATGCTAAATATATTCATATAATTACTAACACAAATTAAATTAGTAATTTGGACATTACAATTGTTTCAATACGATCAAAGTTGTTCTCCAATTTTATTAAAATAAAATAAAATGTCTAAAGATTTTTATCTATCAAAATTGTTTGTTTGTTTGTTTTTCTTTTTTTTTTATAACTTGTGTTGAGCTAATTATTATTACATTGAGAAGTTGGATATTTAACAATTTAAGTAGTTATGTTTATGTATGTTATTTTTTTTTTCAACAAAATGAGATTTCCCCTCTTGATTTGAACTTATGACTTCTTAAAAGGAAACATATATTTTTAACCATTAGACCTATTAATATATAGACATGATTTTATGTCTTAACTCATTATAACACGCTTTTACGATTTATAAATAATCTAATTTTACATAATTTTACAAAACTAACTTAATCAATTTTACTTAACCAAACCAACTTACTTATTCTTAATGTTATTCAACGTAGATATCTTTTTTCTCAATGCATCAACTTCCTTATTTTATTGACGTGAGCACAAAAATGTGTAACGTTGCATGAACTCCAACACTACTCCTCCCTACAACAGTACTACTCCTCCCTACAACAGCATGGGTAGGCAGGAGTACTGAGGGGTCAACTTATGTACAGTAGTTCATATATATTTGTTGTTATTATTTTTTTGGAAACCTTTTCTGGTTGGATCTTGTGGCAAAATTCTGTTTATTTTTAACACTGCATGAAGCAGGTCCTTGCAAAGTGTGCAGACTTGCATGTGGGAAATAAAAGAAGGAGAAGGCGCTGACCAAACCATATCTTATCCGTAATCTTTCTGAGACATTTTTGTAGATGCAATCATGACCATTTTTTACAGCAGAAATGTGGAATGAGATTATTTCCTCCAAGGAAAAAAAAAGAGTCAAACATAAATTATCACAACCTATTTAAAAAAAAATGATTGATGCAATCATTATCCATGATCATCATGAATAAATAATTAAGAAATTTCAATTCAATGGATTTATTTAATTATATAAAATCCATGATACGGAAGACAATAATGTGGCATTATGTTAAGTGAGGGATTAATAGGTTCTTAGGAATATAGAAACTGACCTTGAGAGCTATTCAACATAGTTAAAACACACACCAGCTTTCTTAACACAATTTTAGTAAATCTTGATTTCCTTGAGTGATCTATATCATCGAGAAGCACCATTTGGTAGATCTATAGTGACATGTGTTTGAGCTTCTAATAGGCTTTGATAGTTCATTGTCTCACCATGTGCCACCTAACATGGTCTTCCATACATTTATCTTGGTGCACCTCTCCTATAAAAGATCTTTGACATGGTCTACTCTTTTTTATATGGGCACAATTTCTACTGCATATTCACTACCTTGAATACCAAAGCATGTTTTTGTGATCCATATAAAATTAGTAATTTATGTTTTAGTCCTTGACATCTTTAGTAGGAGTTATACTAATCGATGCTATAGTAGTCGAATTTTATTGATGTGAAGTTTTTTGTGTTCATTAAAAATTTCAATGAATGCCATGGTTATTTTCATGCATATAAATATATTCAATATATGCAAATTTTAACTTAGAAAGAAATTTTGGTGTACGCTATTTTTGGTGTATGTTATTTGGATTTATACATTACTTTGAGGTGTTATTGTTGAAATTTGGACCTATACACTATTTTGAGGTGTTATTGTTGGCTTCATATGAAAATTGCTTAATTGAAACTTTAGGTATTTTCATCAGCATACTTAATAACTATGTCATTAATTCCCATTAAAACCTTTATTAAGATCATTGTAGTATGTTAGATTCATCGCAGTACATTTTCTCATGAGGCATACATGGCATGCTTGGATCTCTCTTAGATTTATTAAAGGAGGTCGACCCTATGCCATGCAAGAAAATGGCATTGATATCAAAAGTTGTCCTTTTTGGAAATGTAAAAGAAAAAAGGTGGTGAATCTATGACAGCATTACACCACAATTTAGTTTCTAGTTTAGCTTCCCCAACCTCCACCTCGAAGTCTCAAGTATATGTGCAACCTTGCCTTTTGCAAATGCAATATTAAATGCCATAGCTATTGAATTTTTTGAAAATTCTATCGTATGCTCTATCTTGGGTTGGCATGGAGTTGGAAGGTCTAGAGTAGTGATGCAAATTTTTATGCCACTATGTTTTGAAGAAATTACTTTGGAGTGAACCTTTCACCTTTCCCTTTATGCTTTTGACATGAGTTATTGCTATCACTGGAATGAGAAAGTACTTTTTATTATGTTATAGTTATGCAAAACTTACAATTAATGAATACAATGGAAAAACTTATTTAGTGATATAACTTCCCATATTTCAAATCTATTAGTTGTATAGTAAACACTTCTAGAAGTTTAAATGCTCAAAGAGACTAGTTTCCAAATTACTAGAAAGAGACTCAATTGCCTCTTATCATGAAAATGGAGAGAATAAAAAATTAGAAATGATAGAAAAATACTTTAGACCAAAATTAAAAGCTTATTCAAAATTAGGTATTCATTTCTACTAAGCTTGTGATTTTAGCTTGTATCACTAAGTTATAAAATTTTAAAAGGAAGAGGATCAAAATAGTTTTGACCATGTCAAAAATATATGAGAAGGATGAACTTGAACTCAACTCAAATACATCTCCCATTGCCATGCTCATCTCTAACATCTTCCCCTCATCATGTCAAGCATACAATGCTTAATGGTACTATCAACAAGTTCATTTTTACCTATTGAAGAGATGATTGTGGGTACTAGTACTTACCTATTGAAAATATGATTTTCACCTAGTTAGTGTACTTCTTCTTACTCCTTACTTTCTATCTCAAATATTTTTACAAGCACAACCACGAGTTTGAATGCCATCCTTAATGTAATTGTGCATTTAAGCCATCAGACAAGTAAGCAATGATGTCAACAGTTGACTTCGCTTCTTTCCCATTAGTGACCAAATGCACAATAGATTTATGTTCAATTGTACCATGGTACCATTAGGTAAAAATAATCCATTTTGTTGATAATATGGTAAAAATATGATGTTACAATCAATTTCAAACTCTTGGTGTGCTTGTAAAATCCTTTTAGCTAGAAAATAAGGAATAAGAAGAAGTTTGAAAGCAATTTAGAGTAAGTAGGTAAAAATCCCATAGTACTATTAGGTAAAAATGGGGAAAAAACCCATAGTACTATTAGGTAAAAATAATCATGTATTCTAATAGTTCTATGTACAATGGTGTTCTTTGTTATGCCTATGGTACTTAATCCCCACTCAACTAGACAAGCATTTGAAACTTCATAAATTAATGGATAATGGGATGGTTATAGTTTTGCTCTATGATGACACGTGGTGCTTCCACTTTCCACATGAAACAACATGGTAGATTGCATGCAACAAGAAAATACAAATACAAATGCAATAACATTTTGTATTTAAGTACTGACTAGACTATTTATTGTTTTGGAAAAAGTGTGTTACTATGTCAGTCACAATATATTTTATTATCTCATTGTTGGTGTTAGTTGTGAATATCATAGTACAATACATGGGTCTTTCTATAGTTTAGTTTCATGTGTGCTTAGAATCTTTAGCTAAAGGACTTGGTTACATAAACGTAAGGTAGTGAGTAGTTGCTTTGCAACTATATTCTTGTTTCAATTTAGACACATATCCACGAATACTAAACCATGTTTTTTTACTCCATATAGGGTTAGTAGACATTTATTATATTGATTGTACCTTAATATATTCAATTAGTATGTAATCTTAGTTACCTCATCCACATTGGTACATTGACTATTAGCATGCAAGCCATGCCTTACAATATTAACACCTCATAGGGGATAGACGATCAATTGAGTAAAATATCGATGGAAAATATATGGTTGGACACATAAACGTGCACTACCTTTGGCTATATAACCAATAATATTTACTCTTTATTTCAAGTATTGAGTACTATACATTAGTCCCAAATTATGTGTCCTTAGGTGTAACTATGAGTAACTTTCATCTCATTTATTTTCAGTGGCACAGGTTATTAGTTGTCACCAATAACCACACATGGATTCCAACATCTCTATTATTAATTCTAATTACACCTATAGTTTACCTTGCCACATCAACTCTACAACAAAATCACTTGTGGATTAAGTGCATCCACTACCTGCTAATCCACCTACTCTTTAGTATAATCATAGACATGGTCACATATGGTGTAAAGTGTCGCACTAATTTCCGCACTTTTTTCTTCTATGTCATCTCATGCAAGAAAATGATTAAGGGCCACATCACCTTTATCTCTTCCATGCATGAAAAATTATGGATGATTCTATCAAATATATTCCAATTTTCCATGTTGTCCATTGATGCATGGAAATGTCCTATGAAGACCTACCCACCCACATCGGTGATCACACCTTGATACCTTCACTTTATGCAACTTCCTCCTTTTATTATAAACTCCCTATCATCTTCCTTATTTTCTCTACATTATAATTTTTAAATTTGTTATGCTTCCTCTAGCTTCCTTATTTTGTCACTCCATGCTTCTAGTTGTCTTAGCCATCTATATCACATTACCTACTAAATTATGTTATATTTAAATAATATGATATGTAAAATTCCATGGATATTCCACTAGAATAGTTTGTCACAAAATATCTTAAACTATTCAGAAAATTTAGATTTTTGCAATTTATTTCCTTAGTTACCAGATTAGTTAATTGCTAGCTTTGCTTGAATTTATGAAATAATTGAGTTAGGAAAATAAAAGAACGGGAAAATATACACACCATCCACACAAATGAGTATAATATGTATCCTTGGAAATCCAATATGGGAGAAAACCTAGCTAGAAGGTGAGGCATATGATCCTCTCTCTTTTCTTCAGTGATGAAATGCAGGTACAAAGAAAGAGGGGCACTCACTGTGGAGTTGCATACGACTCTGTGGCCTGAATGGATACTACAAAATCTTCTTCCTACCTTTTTTATGCTCTCAAATCCCACTCTGTGGATGCTCTGCTCAATTTTGGAACAAGTACAATACAGAAAAATGGAACCTTTCTCTTCCTAGTGGGCCAGTATTTAACATATCCCGATAACCATCTAGGGTTAGGGTTTTGACTTCCTCAACCCTCACTTAGTGGTCAGGTTTAGACCATATAGAATATTATCGAAATTCCACCCATGGATATCCCCATGTGTGTGAGTAATGGGGGCTTATGTGCCATCCACTCATACCATGGTGGTCAATAAGGTAGGTCAACTTGTGGGAGACATACATTTTTCATACGAGCTCTGATTGAGGCATTTTTTTGCTCCATTGGAAAGGTCTCGAAGTGTAGAACACCATCGAGGTTGTGTAAAAAAGTTTGAGACACTGTAACCCTAAAAAATGTTGATTAATTCCTTAAAATAACTCTAGAAGGTTATGAACCCCAATTTTCCAAATTGGGACTTGCCACTAAAATGTCTCCACAAGTCAATTCCTCCAATTTTTTCCACCTAGAAAATACCAAGGTAGATGAAAAAATATATAATGATCCAATCCATATCATACCTTCCCATTTAGGGAGGATTTTGGTCCCCAATATATTTACTAAATGAGGTGATGAAATGTTTCCTCTACCTTCTCTTTGGAGTACCATTTTTCTTTGCTTGGAAGTTTTCCTTTCAACCTAATTTGTCAAAGGTGTTTCCCTTATATTGTAGTTCTTGAATTCTTCTTTATAACTGTGCATTTTTCCAACTCTACCT
The DNA here is from genome assembly GCA_009831015.1 of Picea engelmannii. Taxonomy (NCBI): domain Eukaryota; kingdom Viridiplantae; phylum Streptophyta; class Pinopsida; order Pinales; family Pinaceae; genus Picea; species Picea engelmannii. The sequence continues at coordinate 2,683,488 of ML776559.1, read as the reverse complement.
AAGTGTCTGGTGCTAAGTCCTCTATGGTAGGTATGACCTTCTCCTCCTCTTGATCCAACATGGAAGGTTAATAGAGTTTCAAATTCTCCACATTCACTATTGAGTAAATGTGCATGTAAGGGGGTAGAATGAGTCTGTAGGAATTATCTCCCATATTGTACAATACCTCCAAAAGGAACATATTGCATAGACTTGATATTCTTACTAGGAACCTGTAGTATTTTCTTTTTAAGCTATAACCAAAATCTATCTCCCACTTTAAATGACTTATTGGTTCTGTGTTGATCATGTCTAGCCTTATATTTTTCCGGTGACTTCTTCAACATATCTTGTACTTGCAAATTGATTTGTTTAATATTTAAATAAATTCCATCACTCTCAATGCCTCTCTTGTGACATCTTCCCTCACTCCTCCTTTTCTTTCCATAAACAACATCCAAGGGTGAAGGCAAAAAATACCCAAAGAAAGTTTCAAAGGGGGACTTACTAGTAAAGGCGTGAACTACTTTGTTATAAGAGTGTTGAATATAGATCATATTTTAATCCTAGGTATTTGGATGCTTCTTATTGTATCCCCTTAAAAGCTACACCAAATTCATGTTGACTACTTTTTTTCCCCCATCTATCTGTAGGTGGAATGTTGTAGATATATTCAACTTAGTGTCCATATTCTCCCAAAGTGTAGTCCAAAAGGAACTGAGAAATATGGTATCCTTGTTTGATATGATGATCCTTGGTATCTCAAAGTGCATCAAGACATGTTCAAAGAACATGCTTGTTGTGTCTTTTCCTTTTATGGTCTTTTTACAAGGCATAAGAATTCACATCTTTCTGAACCTATCAACTACCATAAATATTCGTGTCCCTTTCTAGTTGTTTCTAAACCTCCCACAAAATCCATGGTAATGTTTTCCCAAGGTCGAGTGGGTATAGATAAGGGATGGTATATACCTTTGTTTCTATTACTGGTCTTGCTAGTACAACAAAGAATGCATCCTCTAATATACCATGCTACATATTCTTGCATTCTGGGCTAGTACATGTACCTATGTAAGTTAGAAATTGTCTTCCCCACAATAAAATGTCCCACAAATTTGGAGGTGTGAGCCTCTATGATAAGCTACAATATTTCACCTTTAGGAACACAAAACTTTCCTAGATTGTATAGCAACCCATTCTAGAGATGATAGTCAACTTCATTGTCACCTTCTTCTACATGAATTTGGCCCTGTAGCTGTTGAAACACCTCCTTGAAGTCCTCATTTTCTATGTATGCCTCTTTGTATGCATCATGGGTAAAAGGATCCATGTGCAGAAGCATTCCCAAATCTGTAATATTGGCTAATATTCCATTTCATCTCATTGAAATATTTATGTTGATTCTTTCCCTACTTGAAACTCTTACTGCTTGTTGTTATGGCACACAAGCCTCATCAACTGTCTTGGGTTTGAAGAGAATCACTTTCATTCTCAAATGACTATGTAGACCTGTTAAGCCCTAATATTGGCTCATTACCACTTAATTGGGGCATATTAGATTAGTAATGTTATTTTATTTATTTAGGCTTTAGGCCATTAGTTGTAATTTAGATTAGTAATGTTATTTTATTTATGTCGGCTTTAGGCCATTAAACCTCCTAGTCTCCTATATATACCAAGGAGACATTTTCATTTTGAATCATCTTGTACTTGAACATTTAAGTG
>ML776559.1:2650749-2676190 GCA_009831015.1 Picea engelmannii | reverse complement strand
GGCCATTAAACCTCCTAGTCTCCTATATATACCAAGGAGACATTTTCATTTTGAATCATCTTGTACTTGAACATTTAAGTGGGGTTAAAGGAGGTTTCCCCCTCGAAGAGGCTTATTATCTGAGATTATCTCTTTTTCAAGGCGTTGAGTACTTTTCCTGAGGTTTTTCTATGCTATATTGATGTTTGGTTCTTAACAAGACCCCCCAAATAATTGAGGAGTACATATGCGTTCTTGAGAGACATACTCAACATGATAACCATCTTTTTGAATTTTATGGTGTACTCCTGCACATTCTCCCCCTACCATTTCCTGAAGTAATGTCAATGGATCCATCAGTCCTCTGCATAATTGATAGGGTAGGATTGGCACTTAACAAGGGTTGTGAAATCCTCCCACTTAGTTATTGGAAGATCACCCTCTATCCTAAGGTTCTCCATGTGGATTTCCCACCAGGTTAATGCATGGCCGTCTAACTTCAGCCGGAAAAACAAAATCTTATGCTCCTCATCTATATTGGGAACACTAAAATAGAACTCTAATTGATGCAACCAATTATTCAAATTTAATGCATCGATATCACCTTGGTATGTCTTGATATCCAATTCCACTTCCATTTTAAATAAATACCATGAAGGGTTAATGGTAGTGGAACTTGGTTTCTCTTTCTTGGGCTCTTTTCTCAACTCATTTTTTGGGTCTTCATTATCTCCCAATTTTCTCTTTGATCAAATCTCTAAGTTAGAGCCTCCAACCTCTCCAAACAATCCAATATTATTTTATAGAGATTCCATGAGGAGGGTCATATTATGAGAGATATCAATGAATTTCTCTTCCAACCTAAAAAATCTCTCTTCTACTAGATCTTGAGGGTTGTTTGCAACAGACTCATTTTCCATGGCTAGGGTTCTTCAAATTTCTTCTTAAGAAAATGATTGGATCCTACAAATTTCCACAAATACCCCAAAGAAAACTTTCTATAATACCAATATGATATGTAAGATACCATGGATATTCCACTAGAACAATTCATCACAACAAATCTTAAACTATTTTGAAATTTTAGATTTTTGTAGTTTATTACCTTAGATCCTAGATTAGTTTATTTCTAGTTTTGATTGAATTTATTAAATAATTGAATTACAAAAATGAAATAATGGAAAAACATACACAACATCCACACAAACGAACACAATATGTATCATAGGAAACCCAATATGGGAGAAAACCTAGATAGAAGTTGAGGCCTGTGCTCTGCTCTCTTTTCTTCAATAATGAAATGCAAGTACAAAGAAAGGGGGTCACTCACTATGGATTTTCCTATGACTTTGTGGCCTAAATTTATACCTTAGAATATTATTCCTACCTATTTTATGCTCTCAAATCCCACTCCTTGGATGCTCTGCTCAAAATGGAACAAGTACAATACAAAATGATGGAACATGTTGGCGACGGAAGTCACTCCTGGATTGCAGCAGGAGCAGAGCCTGACGCCCATCAGTTTATGTCACGGTTTGTGTATGAAAGGGGTGATCGAATGGAAGTAAACTCATATGATATTGTTTCAACTCTGAAACTAGGCCAGGCATGCATGGGCGAGTGAGGTCTTAGACATACTCCAGACAATGAGTTGTAGGAAGGGTGAGTAGGGGGAAGACTTTTATCAAAGGAATTCAAAGGTCTGTTGTCAACATCAGGTTTCTAGAAGACTGTAGGAGAATGCATTTGAACGCGTGATCTTCTTACATTCAAACGCAAGAAACCAGAGAATACAATAGTGCCACAATAAATCCTTTATCATAACACAACTGCAACAATTCATGTGAATCAGTCAATCATGAACTCCCTCAGTATGAGATGAAAACTAGATGGAATAAGGAAACTATCTTTCGTAAATAAGAAATATTACATACAGATGCATAACCAGCAAACTAGAGTGTCTGTTAAAACATTACAATTGGGAGCTTTTCTCTACCATCGATGCTTACAAAAATGGTGAAAACACCTACATATACTCAAAAACAACCACAAAAACAAAAACAAGATGCTGTATTAAAAACATTGCGTCTGCATGTCTTCTGACAGTCTGCGCATGCAGACTCTGACCGATCATGCACCCAGGACTTGGTGTCCCCTCGGCCAAATTCGGACGGCTATTCTTTGTCAGACGCCACCTTAACTGCGCATGGCTCCTGCAAGGGATGTATCTGAGCCATTAAGAGCCGAGCTAGCATGTGCAGACCTCCTTGGCAAGTCGAGGACTCAGTGTGGCTTCCATGAATAGAACCAGTACAAAGGACCTTCTCGGGTAGACTTTCAGCCATAACATCCATACTTTGCAATTAATGAGTGAGGCGAGGTTTCAACCACCCTCTCTCTTCTTCATTCATACCTAGCAGGTACCGGGATTTAGATCACGTCAAATCGACGTCTGGAGAACACAGTGCCCCCCCTCTGAAACTCAATTCGGTGCTTTTGGCCTCCCTTTTGTATAGAATGATAAATGCTAGCGCCCATCCTCCAGGCCTGCTCCTTGTGACCAGACGCCAAAACCAAGGGCCCAATTCTGGACGCTTTCGGCACTTCGGGATTCGAGGTTTCGAGAGGTAAAATGACAAGGAGCGCTTACTCCTCGAATTCCTGAATGTCGACATGGCACGGATGTGCGCCATGTGTCCTCCAGAGGAACGGTCGAGATGGCATTTGATGTTAGAAGAGGGCTGCCTCCATTATCAGGCTCTCTTGATGTGACCGGGTGCTAGGAACATTGGCTTAGCTTCAAAGGCACTTATCGGCGTTTCGGGGTTCAGGGTTTCAAGATGTAGAAAGACATGAAACCCTCACCCTTCGAACTCCTGAATGCCGAAATACCAACGTGACTAGATCTTGCGCCACGCGTCCTTTGGATGGACGAATGATATCCTTTCTTGCATGCAATATAGACACTACCTATTGTGCTAATCCCGATGCAACTCTGCTAACCGCGATTTCTCGTCGTCCGTCGATCTGCTTTTATAGATGAATCCAGGCCGTTGACAACGTAATTTCTCCCGCTCACTTGATTTTTAGCCTGAAATGGGGCTTTACGTGTTATGCTTGGGCATTCTTCGTGCAACCTGCAGATCTGGATGCTCTCGGGCCCAAGACAAGAATTGTTTCTAACATTAGGCTCCATGGGGGATAGAGTCGTCCCTGTGATTCTCTAAGAACTCATTCCACAGCTTCAGTGCCTTGTTGTTGGGCTATGGAGTCAGGCTCAAAACATCCTGCTGCTGAAAATACAGGCCGAAAAATAAATGCAACAAAATAAAGATACATGCTCAAAGGAGCTTATTTATATACAATCCTAAACTAATAAAACACTTTACATGGGGCTAGGTGAAAGAAGACTTCCACCATAGCCAATAAAGTAACTTCCTGAAGAGAAGCTCTTTCTTTCTGTCGATGATCACCAACAGATGGTGTAACCATGACAACATAACGACTACACTCTTCAACTTCTTCTCACAGGGTGAAGTTGATATGGAATAGGGCGGCTCTAAGGCATAAAGGACATGCCACTCCATGTACTCGCTGATAGGATCATAGAATGAGTGGCAAACCCTGTGAAAAGGGTAGCAACAGGCCTGCTCTACTCCAAAGTTACTCCTATAGGGTTGAACTTCATGAGTCTACACAGGTGAATGGGCGATCTCCGGGCAGGAAGTCACCTATTCCACTAGTTCTTTCTTCTCTTCTTCTTGGCTCTCCCCCAGGTCCGATTCATATTCATCATAAATAAGGACCATGGGGTGTTTCTGCTTGCTGACTGGCTCTTCAGTATCTCTATAGTGATCAAATGTAGGATAATCTTGTTGCTCATCATCACTATAATATACATCAAAAAGGGGTTGTCCTTCATTGATATGATCCTCCTCCAGAACAGTGATCCCGTCAAAAATTTATGTTTTAGGGATAGTGGGACCTGCTGGTTCTGGCTGCTCACACATAATCTTTTTCTCTTTATTCCCAGGAAAAAATATATCATGAGAAACCCCTTGAAGGAAAAGATAAAAATCCTCCTCCACAACCATCCCCTCTTTAAAAACGGGGAGGTCTTCGTCGTCATAAGCAGAGCTGATAGGAACATCTACTTCAACCCGATACCCAGGTAAGCCATCTACTATAGACCACATCTTCTCTATAAACTCATAATTTTCACAAGAGGCATGTTGATCGTTATGAACATCTAAAAGAACAGCTGCATCTGAAATAATGTCAGATGCTTCCGTTCTAGGGCTAACACAATTAATATCATTCAACACCTCTATTTTTTCATGGAAAATGCTTTCCTCCACAGTAAAGGCTTTATCATGGACATGGTCTTCAGGGCCAGTAGAGGTTTCATGAAGCAAAGAAAACTCCTCACAACATTTTTCAAGCAAACAATCAGCTGGATAGTAGTCTTTACAAAATGAATTGAAAGTTGTATGAAAACCTGTTAAAGAGCAGATGCTTGCAGCGGGAAGAGACCGACACCATTCAAGAGAATCTCCCTTCAATGAATACCTGAAGAGATTAATCTGGACATCCTCATGCGTGATATTGTGTCGGTGAATAGCTTCATGGAAGTCCAGTAAATGCTCAACTGGTTCCTCCCAACTTGTTGCATGAAATTCAGGGAGGAAATCTTCCCATTGGTCTCTATCAGGAAGTGCATTAGGAAAACCAAATATCTGGGAAAAGTCACAGAAAGAAAACCTTTGAGCCATAATTTTCTCCTTATCGAACCAGTGGAGTCACCAATCGATCCTCGAATCATGGAGTCGCCAGGTGAAAGATGTGCAACTTCAAATGTGCCTGGTCCTTGTTCACCATCAAAGGCCAGATCTTAACGTTGTCGTTACCCTAGGAAGCTTCTCAGGTTGAGAAAGCAGCCGCTGAAACCTTATCGAGAAAGCTCCTCTGGGTTATCTTTTAGGTGTGCCAATAGTAGCCACAACTGAAACAGTGAAGTGGAAACAATGGAGTCACCACAGTGGAGTCGCTAGGTGCATAGTAGCAATCTTGATAATTCTGATATATGATGCACCTTCAGAATCAGTTAATCGTTATCGTTCAATCCCGGGGAAAATTTTCAACTTCGTCCCCCGCAACGGTGCCAGAAATGTTGGCGACGGAAGTCACTCCTAGATTGCAGCAGGAGCAGAGCCCGACGCCCATCAGTTTTTGTCACGGTTTGTGTATGAAAGGGGTGATCGAATGGAAGTAAACTCGAACGATATTGTTTCAACTCCGAAACTAGGCCAGGCATGCATGGGCGAGTGAGGTCTTAGACATACTCCAGACAGTGAGTTGTAGTAAGGGTGAGTAGGGGGAAGACTTTTATCAGAGGAATGCAAAGGTCTGTTGTCAACATCAGGTTTCTAGCAGACTATAGGGGAATGCATTTTAACGCGTGATCTTCTTACATTCAAACGCAGAAAACCAGAGAATACAATAGTGCCACAATAAATCCTTTATCATAACACAACTGCAACAATTCATGTGAATCAGTCAATCATGAACTCCCTCAGTATGAGATGAAAACTAGATGGAATAAGGAAACTGTCTTTCATAAATAAGAAATCTTACATACAGATGCATAACCAACAAACTAGAGTGTCTGTTAAAACATTACAATCGAGAGCTTTGCTCTACCATCAATGCTTACAAAAATGGCGAAAATGCCTACATATAATCAAAAACAACCACAGCAGAAAAAACAAGATGCTGCATTAAAAACATTGCATCTACATGTCTTCTGACAGTCTGCGCATGCAGACTCTGGCCGATCGTGCACCCAGGACTTGGTGTCCCCTTGGCCAAATTCGGACAGCTATTCTTTGTTAGATGCCACCTTAACTACGCATGGATCGTACAAGGGAAGTAGTTGAGCCATTAAGAGCCGAGCTAGCATGTGCATACCTCCTTGGCGAGTCGAGGACTCGGTGTGGCTTCCATGAATAGAACCAGTACATAGGACCTTCTCGGGTAGACTTTCAGCCAGAACATCCATACTTTGCAATTAATGAGTGAGGTGAGGTTTCAACCACCCTCTCTCTTCTTCATTCATACCCAACAGGTACCGGGATTTAGATCACATCAAATCGACATCTGGAGAACATAGTGCCCGCCCTTTGAAACTCAATTCGACGCTTTTAGCCTCCCTTTTGTACAAAATGATAAATGCTAGCGCCCATCCTCCAGGCCTGCTCCTTGTGACCAGACGCCAAAACCAAGGGCCCAATTCTGAGCGCTTTCGACACTTCGGGATTCGAGGTTTCGAGAGGTGAAATGAAGAGGAGCTCTTACTCCTCGAATTCCCGAATGCCGACATGGCACGAATGTGTGCGACGTGTCCTCCAGAGGAACGGTCGAGATGGCATTTGATGTTAGAAGAGGGTTGCCTCCATTATCAGGCTCACTTGACGTGACCGGGTGCTAGGACCATGGGCTTAGCTTCAAAGGCGCTTATCGGCGTTTCGGGGTTCGGGGTTTCGAGATGTAGAAAGACGTGAAACCCTCACCCTTCAAACTCCCGAATGTTGAAATGTCGACGTGACTAGATCTTGCGCCACACATCCTTTGGATGGACGACTGATATCCTTTCTTGCATGCAATATAGACACTACCTATCGCGCTAATCCCGGTGCAACTCTGCTAACTGCGATTTCTTGTCATCCATCGATCTACTTTTATAGATGAATCCAGGTCGTTGACAACATAATTTCGCCCGCTCACTTGATTTTTAGCCTGAAATGGGGCTTTATGTGCTACGCTTGGGCGTTCTTCGTGCAACCTGCAGCTCTGGATGCTCTCGGGCCCAAGACAAGAATTGTTGCTAACAGAACCCTTTCTCCTGCTAGTGGCCTAGTATTTAACATAGCCCTATATCCATCTAGAGTCAGGGTTTTGACTTCCTCAACCCTCAATTAGTGATCATGTTTGTACCTTATATAATATATTATTAAAGTTAGATACATGTCTATCCCCATTTGTGTGATAAATGGGGGCTAACGTGCCATCCACTTGTACCATGGTGGTCAACAAGGTAGGTCAATTTGTGGGAGCCATAAATTTTTCATACAATCTCTGATTGAGGAATTTCTTACACCATTGCTAAAGGTCTCAAAGTGTATAAAATTGTTGAAGGTGTGGGCATAGGCTTTGGAAATTTTAACCCCTAAAATTAAATTTAATTCCTCAAAATGGCTCTAGAAGGTTTCAGACCCAATTCTCCAAATTGGGACCTACCACTAAAATGGCTCTACAAGTTAATTCCTCCAATTTTGTCCACCCATAATGTATCAATATAGATGAAAAATTATACAATGATGCAATATGGATCATTAGAAAATACTAAGCACCATGCGGTGTTGTATTTATAAAGATTTTATTGGAGTATAAGGATTTTACAATTTCCTATATAAATTTCCCTAACTATGTAGTGACAAATTCCCCTTATGTGATTACAGGAACATTACATGACCATGAAAATTATACAACCAAGATGGAAAATTTGTAATTGGATGAAAATGAATTTTAATCCCAACCACATCATGGTATGGAGGCTATTATCCTTCTCCAAGATATTGGGATCATTTACTTCAATACTAAAAGAATATTACTCCAATGGGTGATAAAAGTCTTGAAAAGCCACATCACTCAAGTCTCCCTACTCAAATTGACTCTTCTCTCTACTTGAATTAGGGAAATACTTTTATTAGATATAGGCCAATGCAAAAACCTTCCCTACTCTCTACAATATTATTCTAATAGATTATGGTGATTATTCTGTATACAAGTCCAACCATGAGGTAAATTCCCCTCTTGTTCTTCTAAGTAGGATCATTTTGGGTCATGTCTATTGTAATCTAGCACATGTGTGCCCATGCTAGGGAAATTTACTCCATAATTTCATTCTTAGGGTGGTAGCTTTCTTTATGCAAGAGACCAAGCACACAAATTAGGATGCTTGTAAGGCCTTATTTTTGTTGGCAACTGTCATCCTTGATTTAAAGTACCCTATACTCCCCTTTTAAATGGAAAACATATTAATGTCATTAGTGATTGATGAAGACATCCTATATATACCCTACCACTTCTAAGAGGTTGTGTGCTCTAATGATATTGACTGACAATTCCTAGAGACATACACCATTGATTTGTTGGCTAAAAACACAACCCTCAATTACCTCGGCCAATACCATCATTAAATTATAAAATGTCTTGATGTTTGTCATTGTGGATGTTTATGCCCAAAGATACTAGGGGGTCCTTAAAGTTTCATTTGAGTAGTTGAGTATTATATACCAAAACTTAGATGAGGTAACATATCAAATGGTCAACACATGTGCCTACCTACAAGTATATTTGATGCAAGTGCAACCTTTAACCAAATACATGAGCTCCTAAATGGTAATTTTGAATGGACTAGTTTATTCCAATGGTATGGAGAACACCTTGGTGGACGAATTCACTTTGTCTAAACACAATAATGGTTACAATAATGTTTGGTTGCATACTTTCTAGAAGTGGCACATTAAGTTCCAACAAAACTTTCTCAACAAAGGTGATCTTGGGAGACCATTTTCTTATTGCATTTTCCACCCTCTCTTAACTAGTGGGGTATTAAATGTAATTGAACATAGTCCTAGTGGCATCATATCCTTTCCATTGATATGGGTTCTTGAGGCAATTAATTTTTTTTCCAAGCAGTTCATGGTTTTTATTAGCTCCAAGAAGATCTACGGACTTTGAGAAAATTGGTTTAATAAGAACTTCTTCAAAAGCATGAAATAGAACCTCAAATATTGGTATATTTTAATAGTTTCCTTATCCCTTTTCCTATTTCCCACCACCATATCTACCACCTCCCATCCAAGGAAAATTTTAGGGGCTATATATCGCACATGGGCTAATTTTCCATATTTTTTCCAAAAACAATATTCACCGATTTCCATTTTTTCTAAAAGTGATTTTCCCAAATTATATAGAATAAAATTATTTTACCTTTAAAATAACCCAAATTTATATAAAATCCTTAGAAATTTGAATATTTTTACAAAAATATTGCCAAACATTTTATAGTTTGAATATTAAGGACTAGTAAGATTCACGAAGGTTTCTACATTCTGAGATAAATTTTCATCCTTAAAATTATCCCTGCTCCCATCTCTTCCCTACCAATTTGTGAGATAGATTAAAGGCATCAACCCTAACTTCAAAATTAGTTTTGGCTATGGAATTTAAGTCCAATTTCCACCCAAACACTTTCCCACACAACTTACCTCTATGTATTTAGGCTTATAGGCATACAAACAATGCACCCATTGGTATTTTCTCTAATATATGTTTGATTTCATTGCTTATAGCTATCTAAGGCCTTGATAGTGTTGAGGAAATATTTGAGGATGAATTAAAATTTAAGGTTTTATATTGTTCTTGAGCACAATTAGTACATGTGATGCACCATTTTAGTTATAAGTGATAGATTTTTCATCAGTTTCCATACTACATGTCAAATAAATGGCAAGCATTGGTGTTCCACCATTAGTTATCATATCATCCAACAACAATATCCCTAATTGTCCACACATGTGCCATTTGGAAAACTTGTTGAAATGCATGACTTTGAGTCTCTAATAAGGAATCACCTAATAATAATTGTCACTTGACAAAAATCTTCCTCGCATTTATGTTAGTGTTTCCCAACCTGAAAATGCATCTTAGAGGATATCTTCTCAGTCCACATGGATGTAACCTCAAGTACACCCTAATTACTTAGTATTATTGTAAACCCATAAGAACACATTTTTGTGCTCCACATATAATTAGTAAATATTATTATATTAAATGTGACATAAGACACTTGACTTTTAATATATAAGAACAAATAATCTATACTAAAAATAAATGAATGAAAGTGAAGTGATGACCTATAATCCTTCTAGATAATTAAATATGAATACATTTTCATTGGACTACATATATGAAATGGATCACTCTACAATTTGTCATCTATTTTGGTGCTTTCTCAGTAGAAAAATTAGAGCTAAAGGTTTATAGGGCCCACGTTAACAACATATTGAATTTTGGTAATTTGGGGGGTTTTGTGGGAAATTGTAAGATCCGGAAATTGTCTTAAAGAAATAATTATTAGACCATACCCATGGTGAATGAGTATAGTAATAATCCATGGGATCACTCCAAGGAGATATTTTTAAAGATGGGAGCACAAGTTTCTCACATCTCTCGCAACATGTCATTCCTCACAAAAACTCTAAAGAGGAAGTTTGGATATTTTAAGATGTTTGGTAGCTCTAACTCAGAAGATGACCCAGATGGGAAATATGGAGACAAACAAGAACCAAAAAAGGATACGAAGAAAGTGGCAAAGAAAGAGATACCAAGTTCCAACATCACCTTTTGCCAAATCTCTATTCAAAGTAGAATCAAAAGTGGAAATCAAATCCTATCAAGGTGAGATTGATGTTGTTAAGTTGAATATATTGTTGCAATAGTTAGAAGTCTATTTTAGTGTTCATAACATAGGAGAAAAGAAAAATATATCATTTTTTGAATTGAATTTAGAGTACCATGCCCAAGTTTGATGGGAAATGCTCATAGAGACGCTTAGGTTGGAGGGTGATCCCATAGTAATTAAGTGATAGGTGTGTAAAACCTTCATTAAGTTGTGTTTTTACTCTATTGGATATGAATACGACCAATGGATATGTTGGAAATACCTCTAGAAAAATCAAGGGCATGTTATACAAGAGAACACCATTGAGTTGAAAAAGAAAAAAAAAACCATTATGTTTGTAATATCATCCAAGAACTCAAATGTACTCAAATATCTAGGTTTCCTCCATAGTGATTTAAGAAGGAAAATGATGCTCTTTTTATATAGTACCATTAGTGAGGCCTATGGGAAACCACAATATATAGGGATTATGTACAAGAAGAAAGGAAAACCAAGTGGTTCCAAATAGAAAGACCAGCAAGACACTTCCAAGGAGAGAAAGAAGAAATGGAAAGGAAAGGATAAGGAGACAAAAACCGCTACATATTGGTGCAAGAATCAAAGCAATCATTGTAACCATTGTAGAATCAATGGTCATACTAAATATCCATGATGGAAGCTACATGCAAAGTTGAATCCAAATAATTGTAAGGAGGGAAATAATAAGAACATGCTAGCTATGGATTTAGAAAACACAGTATAGAGTAGCTTAGATGTAGAATAAAATATTGTTTGCACTAAAATGTAGAAGGATATATACACTAGTAGTCTCTAACCTACAGAAGAGAAGGAGATGACTAAAATCTTCCATATGAAGATCTCGGTCATGAATGCAAGTGTGGATTCTCTATTCGATTCTAGTTTGAAGACCAACCTTGTAGTACAGGATATGGTAAGTAATATTTAATTAGAAGTTCATGATCATCATTTCCCATGCCCATTGGGATAGGTAAATACAAATGAAAATAAAGTGTCACTAAGAAATGTAAAATCAATTTTTATATAAGTGAAAAATATACTAATGAAGTGGAGGTAGATGTAGTACCACTTGATGTGTGTGGTGTGGTTTTTGTATGCCCCTACATATATAGGAGAGATATGATGTTCATGATGAGAGAAAAATAATACCAATGGATCAAGGATGGGAAGTATTTTATCATCATTTTGCACAAAGTTAAATCCAATATATCTCTTGTAAGTTCTAACCAATCCAAGAAACTGATCAGTCCAAGTAGGAATTATGTACTTCTCTCTTTAATACAAAATCGACAAGGAGATGAATCAACAAAGGTAAATGAATCTCAAGTAGATGTACAAAAGAGACACTATTTGGAGGAGCTATTGCAACGATATATAGAATTTTTCAATATCCTAAAGGGTTACCATCCAAGAGGAAAGTGGATCATGAGATTTAATTGTTTCCTTACTCCCCATTGCCAAAAACAAGACTATACAGACAATCCATATTGGAAGCAAATGAAGTGAAGAAACAATTTCAACAACTATTGGATTAAGGAGTAATTTGAACAAGTACCTCACCTTATGGGTCACCCATCATTATAATTCCCAAGAGGACGGGGAATAGAGAATGTGTATCGACTATAAAGAAATAAATAATATTATTCTCAAGAATTGATGACTTACTATATTAGTTGCAACATGCCAATTACTTCACCAAGTTGTATCTCAAATCAAGATACCACTAAGTACGAGTAAAAGAAGAAACGTAGAAGACTATGTTCAAGCCAAGGAAAGGTCTATATGAATGGTTGGAAATTACTTTTGGTTTATGTAAGGCACTATCCACATTTATGTGTTTGATGAATGACATAATGCATACCTTTATATATTCATTTGTAATTGTGTACTTAGATGATATATCAATTTTAGACATACCTAGGAAGAGCATATATCACATCCTATTCAAGTTTTGGAGACCATGAAAGATAATCAACTATTGGAAAACCATAAGAAATGTGATTTTTCCCAACAATACTTGGTGTACATGGGGCATGTGAATGGCAGAGAGGAACTCAAGGCTAATCTTTCCAATATGGAGGTCATGATCAAGTGATCAAATCCTACCAATGTCACTAGAGTTAGGATCTTTGTGAGAGAATCATAATATATTTGAAAGTTTATAACATCCTTTTCAATTTTGGTTGCACCACTCCATGCCATAAAAACTAGTGGCAAGAGTTTCCAATAGGGAAAGAATAACCAAATGCATTTTGAAATTTGAAACAAAATATTACTCAAGCACCATTTTTTTGCATTTCCTAATTTGTGGAACGCCTTCAAAGTGGATATAAATGCAAGTGCATATGTTATGGGAGTGGTCTTTATGCAAGGAGGAAATCCAATGATCTATCATTCTAAAATGTTCCATGGTGGGGTCCTGAACTACCCTACATATGACAAGGAACTCTATTTCTTGGTTCAAGCTATTGATAAATGGAATTATTATCTAAGACTAAGGAAACCATCATCTACACCAATCACTAGGAACTGCAATACTTACGAGCCCAAAGTAAACTTAAACAAGAAAGGCATTACAAGTGGATGGGGTTTTGTATTCAGTTACATATTATCATGATATATAATAAGGGAAATATTATTTATTTCACAAAAATTCTTTCAATCCCACCAACACCCAAATTCACAACTTTTGGGGTACTCTTATGCACATGTAGCCTTTAACCCATGATGCATACAAGTAGGAATACACAGAAGATGAGAAATTCAAGGTGGTATTTGAATAGCTACAAGGCCAAGTTCATATAGAATAAGGTGATAACAAGGATGAATACCATTCACAGGACGGGTTGGTCTACAAGTTGGATAAGCTCTATGTTCCTAAAGGAAAAAGATTTAAACTTATTAGAGAGGCCCACACCTCCTAAGTTGCAGTGGTGTTCGGAAAACAATGGATAACTTATGGAGATATGTATTAGCCTAGGATGCAATAATATGTAGCTCAATTTATCAGAAAATGAATACTTTACTCTACCCAAAACAATTAATAATAGGAAACAAGGTCGATATACCATCTGTTAACTATACCTACTAGACCATGGGAGAACATCTCCATGGATTTCATGGGTGTTTTTCCAAGAACTAAGAGGGGACATGGATATCTATTTGTGGTAATGGATAGGTTTAGTAAGAAGTGCATTCCCATGCTTTATAAAGAGATTGTTAAGTGATAAGATGCAACAACGATGTTCTTTGAAAATTTCTAGGTGCACTTTGGGATACCAAGAGGCATCATCGTAGATGGAGATACTGTATTTATCAATACCTTTTGGAATACACTTTGGTAGAATATGGACACCAAGTTGAAGAGGTCTACAAATTTCCATCCATATATAGATGGGAAGACAAAAGTAGTGAATAGGACATTGGTTCATCTTTTGAAGAATTATAATTAGAAGAATCCAAGGACATGGGGTGAAAACTTGTTTTATATTTAGTGTATGCATAATATATTAGTCCAAATTACCATTAGCAAGTCCCCTTTTCAAACCTTCTTTGGAAATTTTTCACCTTCACCCTTAGTTGTTGTATATGAATAACAAGAAATATCAAGGGAATACACCACACGAGGAGAAACATTTAAGGCTGAAATTTTCATTGATAATATTAGGTATATCCATTTACAAGTACATGAGACATTGAAGAAGTCATAGGAAATACCAACATTGAAATGAGAAGATGTTCAAGGTGGGAGATAGAGTTTTTTTGCATCTAAAGACGAAAGGATATAGGGTACTAGTAATAATTTCAAGGATCTATGGTATTGTCCTTTTGGAGTGTTAGAAAATGTAGGTGATAATGCCTATAGACTCAATCTACCTCCATATATGTGCATTAACTCAATAGTGAATGTGAAACTCTATGAGCCTTCTATATTAGACGAGGACACTTATGGAAATTTTTGACCCACCATAGAGTACATAGCACCATAATATGAAGCAGAGTTAGTAGAGGATTCAATTTTGTAGAAGAAGTCTAGAAAAACTAAATGGATACAACATGAACTCTGGTAGGTTGGGTTGAAAGGACAACTTCTAGGAAATGCCAAATGGTACTCTAGGGAGAAAGTAGAGGACACAATTTCTCACATCCTTTAGTAAAATATTTTTGGGAACAAAATCATCCTGGAATGGGCAAGTATGATCAGTGTATAATGTGTCATCTATTTTGGTACTTTACAGGTGGGAAAATTAGAGATAGAGGCTTGTAGGGCCTATTTTATGGGTTGGTCCTATTTTGGTGATTTGAGGGTTTTGTGGGAATTTGCATGATCTATAAATTGGAATAAATAAAGAAGTATGAAACCCCATCCATGGTGGATGAGTATAGTAACAATACAAGGGATGACTTGAAGGAGATATTTTCAAATCTAAAAGAAAAAGTTGCTCACATCTCTCACAACATGGACATTGTTAGGGAAGTTATAGAGAACAAGTATAGACTTTTTATTGAGTTCAATAGATATAAATTGGAACTTGGATCAAACAAGAAATATAGAGACTAAGAAGAACCAAAAAAGGAGACAAAAAAAGAGATACCATGCCCAACATCACCTATTCCCAATATCTATTCAAAGTGGAAGAAAACGTGAAAAACAAACCCTGTCAAGGTCAGATTTTTTATGTTAAGTTGAATAAATGCTTGTACCGGTTAAAATTCTATTTCAGTTTTCATAACATATAAGAAGAGAAAAATATATCATTTTCTTGGTTTAAGTTAGAGTGCCATGTCCAAACTTGGTAGGAAATCCACACAACGATGCTTAGTTTGGAGGGTGATCATGTAGTAACTAAGTGGAAGGTGCTTAAAACCCTCATTAACTCCCAATTTTATCCAAGTTAGGTATGAAGAGGGCCAATGCATATATTGACATTATCTTTGGTATAAGCATGGGAAAAGTGTATAAACATACACCACTAAGTTCAAAAAGAAATCCATTATGTTGGGAATATCTCCCTAGAACTTGGATGTAATCCTTAAGTATCTGGGTGTATATGGGATCTATGACAAAAATTGATTCCACAAAATGTTTCCAACATAGGCTTGATGAATTCTAATGTGCCAACATATTCAACCTTATAGGGGAAAGGAGGTCTCACTCAAGGCACATATGATAATTTTCATATGATTGATTTGCAAAGTGTCAAAGATTAAGTGGCAGTTGCATTCTCTTATCCTTTAATCACATTCATTTAAGATACTATAACTAACAAAATCCATAGTAATAACAATAACATCAAAATCATCCAGATCTAACATGAACACGAATGCATAAGCAAAACAAGTATCTATTACATCAACACATGAGTAATACAATACAAGTCTGACATAGAACTTAATATATAACTCATGAATCTTAAATCGCAATAATAATGCAAATTTTCTTAACCTCTTTTACATTTATTACAATTCACACACATATATAGGCACCTTGAGTGGTTACAAAACATTCCAAAATATACCAGGGAATATGCTATTCTTGTAACTCGCTCATACAAAAGAGTCTACATCTTAAAAAAACATGCATAGAGGATCAGGGGAAGTAGGAACAGAGGATGTATAAGACAAATCCTAAGCATATGCATACTCAATATTATATGGAACCATGTACTTGGGATTCTATGGTCTCTTGGCTTCCACATATTCATGTTCTACTCAAATCTGCTCTACACCAACACTTAGTAAAAAATCGGCTAAAACAATGGCCTCCACAATCATTTAAAGGGATAAGTAATGCTATTTAAACCTAGGACCACATATGAGTCGTGTGTGCAAGCATGGTATCTGGAGAATATGGATAAGAACAAAGGAAAACCAAATAGTTCCAAATAGAAATTCCACCAAGACACTTCCAAGGAGGGAAAAAATAAGTGGAAAGGATTAAATAAGAGGACAATAACTACTACACATCAGTGAAAGTATCTAAGAAAACACTATAACTATTCTAATATCAATCATCATATCAAATATAAGTGTGATAAGATACATTCAAAGATAAATCTAAATAACCACTAGAAGGAGACCAAGAAAAAGAGCATGCTAGTCATGGATTCAAGCAACTAGGTAGAGAGTAGTTTATATGTAGGAAAAAATATTGTCTTCTCTACAATGTAGAAGGAGGTGAACCCGGGTAGCATCCATCCCAATAAAGATAAGGATATGACTAATCTCTTCCATATCAAAATCTAGGCCAAGTAGACAAAAGTGGACAATCTATTTCATTCTAGTTTGGAAACCAACCTCATAGTAGAGGATTGGGTAAGTAAGCTTGCATTGGAAATTCACGGTCATCCTTTCCCATAACCATTAGGATGGGTAAATAAGGATGTATATCTTAAGGTCACTAAGTAGTGTAATATCAAATTATCTATAAGTGAAAACTATATTGATGAAGTAAAGGTAGATATAGTACCACTTCATGTGTGTGGTGTAGTGTTTGGAAGACCCTAAATGCACATAAGTGATTCAATATTCATGAGGGAAAACCAATACCACTTTATCAAGGATCAAAGTATTTCGTCATCAATGCATAGAAAGGTAAATACGAGATTTCCTTGGTAATTGTGAACCAATCCAAGAAATTGATCATTTCAACTAGGAAGTTTGTATTGCTCTTTTGAAGATAAAATCCACAAGAAGATGAATTTATATAGGTAAGGGAATCTCTAGATGGATGTATTAAAGAGAAGAAACACCAGTTGTAGGAGCTCTTATATATGTATAGAGAAGTGTTACAATATCTTGAATGGTTACCACCTAAAAGGGAAGTGGAGCATGATATATAGTTGTTTCCTAATTTCCTATGTCCAAACATTGGACTATACATATATATTGGAAGCAAATGATGTGAATAAATAATTGCAGAAAGGAGTAGGGAGTAAATTGACCAAGTACCTCACCTCATGGATCATTTATCATCATATCATCTAATAAGGATGGGACCTAGAGAATGTGTATTGACTAAAGAGCACTAAATAAGATTACTCTCAAGAATCAATAACCTTTTCCCAATATTGATGACTTGTCATATTAGTTGCATCATGCCAAGTACTTTTCCAAGTTGGATCTCAAATCAAGATACCACCTAGGGTGAATAAAAGAAAAATATAGATGGAATACCACCTTCAAGATAAGGCAAGGTATATATGGATGGTTATTAATTCATTTTTTCTAATGTCCCTCCATGATGTTAACCATACACAAAGAATTCATCTTACAAAAGAAGATATATATATATATATATATATATATATATATATATATATATATATATATATATATATATATATATATATATATATAAATCAATACAGTAATCAGAGTAACAACATAAATTATGACATATGAAATTGAGATTCACTCTTCATATATGTGTATATATTCAGTAATGTACATACTTTATATTTCAATAATAACTTATCAATCTTATCCCTTGGTCATGTTACCCACTCATAAACTCCATCCGGGTTAAAAATAATAACAATAAAAGTACAAGATATATTCCAATATTCACTTCTTCTTCCATTGCTATGTTGTATATGATTTATATAATTTCAAATACATGATACTATCACCTGAAACATTTCAATCACAACTATGGAACGAATAATAAGCAAAAAATATGGCCCAATTACCAATTTAACCAACACAAGTATTTATTCCACAATGATTAGTCCTCCGTTAATCATTCAATGGTTCACAATTGTCCTCAACAATAGTAGTACAATAATGTGTCCTCAAATGGCATCTTTAGTCCACAATTATTATTCCTATGTTGATAATTCAACAATTTCCCTCAACAACAGTAATATAACAAATCTACCCTCAAACGACCATATAAATCAACATAAAAGTATCACGTGTATAAAATTTATTCAAACCTATAAAAATCCATTACTTTCTTCAACTATGTAAATTACAAGACCCAAAAGGGAAAATTCCCAAGATTTTCTCAAAGATGGAGTTTCGGTTAAATCAAATGATGGATTATAATCAATTAAGAAGAGGGATTAAGACACTTGATAAGAGATTAAAACACTACCTAAGTAAACATATATTAACTCCTCGGTCACAGGGACAAAACCCAAAAACTATTCCCCTTAAAAACCTCTCGAATCCAAATTCTTAAGCTGAAAAAAAATGCTACATTATGTATATGCACTTGTGTTGAAGGAAAGGAGCATACATACCTTTAGATATATTTGGTAGAGAAAAGATTCAAGAAAGAAGGAACTAGCTTAACCTATTCCACTATTCATGATTGCTACCTGCTATAAATAGGATCCCATTGGAAGGCATATCTATCATATATTCAAGTTGTAGTTGGTTCATATATCTCTTTCCCAATATCTAGAGCTAATGTGCCTTTCTATTTTCTCTTATGGTTACCAAAATTTGGTCAAAGCGAGCTTTACCTTTGCACTAGGTGCCTTCGCTAGTGATGTTGTTGGTACTTTCACAGATGTGGGGTCACCTAGTGAAATGGACTCAACTGAAACATCTACATCTCAATAGCATCTAGATGTGTTCCAAGAAGTCATCTAGATGTGTTCCAAGAAGTCTAGTTCTGTGTGTAAGGGGAACATGGGAAACTGGATACTCGGAATTGAACGAAGAAACAAAAAAGGCAGTAAGTTAGGTGGGTTCGATGTATATGCTATTGTGATTTAAGAGAACTACATATGCCTATGTTTTACATGAAAAAAATTGTGAAACTACCCAAAAATAGTCATGTAGGTCTTGATTAAGGCCGAGGTCTTCAGTGAGGTTTTAGAAAAATTGGAAAGATGTGTTCTAACTCTATTCGCATATACAAGTAATTCTTCTTACAATGCAGGTGGAACAACAATCCATTTTTCATTTCTAATTCCTTTCAACAAGTCTCAGTTCATTCCACTTAACAGAGAAATGTTAGACACGTTGTGAAAGCTTTATCAAGGACTACAACTTGTCCTCATTGATGAAGCTTCTCCAGTCGGAAGCTAATTCCTATTTTCAATTGATACTAAGCTAAGAAGCATAAAACATGCACAAACAAAGTACTTTGGAAACACGTATACGGTATTTTGTGGTGATATTTATCAAGAACAACCCATACATGATTCCCTGATATTTGAGCACCCTACGATGAACATGAAAAGAATAACATATGAATTTTAGATAGATAACGTGAAGTGATATGAGTTGCACATTACAATGAGGCAAACAAATCAAAAGTTTATTGTTATTTTGAATAGGATTCAAAAAAATAGTCAAACAAGAGACGATCTAGAATATATCAACATGAATTGAATCCATCATGCTCCAAATCACCCAACATTCCCTTAACAGTTTTATAAAAACAAAGTTGTTGCATTGCATAATAGGTCTATGTTATTTCTTATTCCTGGAAAGGAACTTTTAATCAATGCAATTGATGAAGAGGAGGATGATCATGGTGGTGTGTGTTGTCATGAACATACAACAACTTTTCCTTCGCAACTTGTTCTAAAATTAGATATGCTCATTGAAATATATGCATGTAACTATGATTCACAAGATGGTTTAATGAATGGTGAAGATGGAATAGTTAAAGTATACACCAAAACAGATAAGGCTGATGTTTTATGGATAAATTTATATGATCCACATATTGGACATTGGAAGTCCATGAGGTTACCTTATTTATATAGAATAGACATTTCACCTGACTGGGTACCCATATTGCACATAGTGAAACCAACATCGAAAAAAGGGACGATAGGTCATTTGAAAATCCATAAACAATTCCTAGTTCAACTTACATGTGAACGTAAAATACACATGTCACAAGGGATAATGTTGGACAATGTTTCATTTGATCTTGTTGGGGTGAAAAAACATGGATTGGTTTATACAACATTGTTGTGTGTAAGGAGCATAAAGTCTTTGTATATTATAAGTCCTTTGTGTTGTAATATTCACCAATACTGAGAGGGGGTTTGAATCAATATTGAGCACTTTTTACCATTTTCAATCACAACAATAACTTATAAATGATTCCATTCAATTATTATTTCATTTAACATATCATAAACATATAACCATAAACAATGCATCACATCGTAACAAAAAATACACAGTACACTAGAATTTTACGTGGAAACCCAAATGGGAGAAAACCACAAAATGATTTCTTATATATCAAAAGATTACATTCATAGGAAGAACCAACTTCCAAATTCTTCAACACCAACTGGAAGGAGGCTCCAACCCCTTTTTTACAGGGTCCAACCTGAAGCAAGCTACAACTCCCTAGCTTCTCTAGCTCCAACTGGAAGGAGGCTCCAACCCCCTAGTTTATAGGCACCAACCTGAAGGATTATTTGATATATTGTCTTGCACCACCCTATTGCCCTGAAATATAAATGGAGACTGAACCTATCACTAAAACTATCACTGATAATCAACCTGTCACTTTCGTTGATAATCAACCTATCACTTTCACTGTCACTAATACTAATACATCATCATCCTAAAAAAAATATCCATTCACATCAACCATATGTCAATATCACCAAGAACATCTCTCAAAACATATGCCCAAAATCACCAAGATATGCATCTGAACCATGTGACAACACCTCCAAGATATGCCTCAAGGATATGCCAAAATATCAATGAACCATTTACCAAAGATATGCCTCAAGCATGTACCATAACATCCTTGTGCTAAATATTTAAGATACTCTTCAAACCGCCAAAAACATGGCTTAAGTATATACCATAACCACCAATATATGAACAACAAAACACATAGAAAACATATCTTACATTATGTAACAATCTTTCTCAACCTTAGCATCAAGACAAGGGATCCTTATTCAAAACATTTTACACAGATCTACTACACATACATTTTCACCCAGTGGATTTTCCCTCACATCCACTAGTTTTCTCCATTGTGACCCGCAGATAACCTCGAAAATATGCTCTTTCCTCCACCGTGACTCACAGGTAACCTAAAAAATATCCTTGCTCTCCTCGACCTCTTTTCTCCAAGGTAATATTTTCTTTGTTGATATTTCCAATCCTCGTAGCACAAGTGTAGACTCACTTATGCTAGCTCCATACGATAAACACACACTTTTATTGGATAAAAAAATGAGAGGTTATTGATGTGTATTTATACTTTTCCAAGTGCCTCCTTTTAGGGTCGATCTGTAACTTCTTGTTGCAACAAATTTTATTATTTAATTAATTTTGGGGACGACTTGTAACTTCTCGTCCTTAGATCCAGGGCTTCTTGACCATACTTTGGGGCTTCATCTTTAAGAGGGGATAACTTCTCAATCGTGAGGAACCATGTTACATACCACCTACTGTTGGAAATGACTTTATTTTATTCCTTTCTCTCTTTAGCTCACTTAAGGCATTGATTAGTTCTTCTTCAATAGCTACTTCACCTTCTTCATAATCTTCATCATTTCCTTTCTAAGTTTCCATTTCCATGACGAGAACTTTTTTGAGTCACTATCACTATCATCATTTTCATTGGCTAAGGAATTGTCTTCTCTTGAGTAGAAGCTTTTCTTGAAGACTTTTATTTTATCTCCTTTCTTGTTTCCCTTTTGATATTTATTTTCTTTCTTGGGAACTTCTTCTTCATCACTATATAAATTCTTAGCATAAGGAAACTTAGTATCAAAATGACCAATTTTACCACAGTTAAAACACTTTAAGGGAAGCATACATTTGTACTTTCCAGTTCCTTTCTTCAATTTCCTTACAAAGTTGGTTGTTTCTTCATCTTCATCTGAATCATCACTGTAGTTGTAGTTTGAATTTGAATTTTTCTTATTCTTATTTGACTTCTTGGATGCCTTGAAAATTTCTTCCTTCATGGGTGGATTATCCTGCTCTATTCTCATTTCATAAGTTGTAAGTATCCCATGTAGCTCGTCCATGCTCAATGTGGTGAGATCCACTCTTCCTTCCAAGGATGCAATCTTAGGATCAAATCTCATTGGAAAAGACCTTAGTAAATTTTGAACAATCATTGAGCCTTTAATTTCTTATCCTAATCCTTTAATAACATTCACTAATTCATCAAATCACAGAAAGTAATTTACAATTTCTTCATCTTCCTTTATCTTCAGTTGTTCAAATTTTTCTCTATAGGTTTGAAGTTTGCCCCCTTTGAAATTGGAATCTCCTTTGTAAATATTTGAATTTTGTCCCAAAGATCCTTTGCAGTGTCGCAATGCATAACTTTGACAAATACTAAATCAACCAGACTACTAAAACTAGTAATTTTATCCTTCAAATTTTTTTCACTTAGCTTCTTTCCATATTTATTTGTTAGGGGAGTGGCAGGTGCCTTGTATCCATCTACTGCTTCTTTCTAGAAATCAAATCTATGTGCCTGTAAAAAAATTTTCATCGTTCTATTCTAGAAGGAATAATTTTGACCATCAAATATTGGCCGCTCCATTCTTACTGCGATCCATGATCTACCTTCCAGTGGTTAGACTGATTCTGAAGGAACCTGCTCTGATACCAATTGTTGGAATATTCATCAATACTGAAAAGGGGGGGTGAATCAATATTGAGAACGTTTTACCATTTTCAATCACAACATTAACTTATCAACGATTCCATTCACTTATGATTGTATTTAATGTTGGACACACCTACCACACTTAGAGGGGGGTGGGGGGGGGGTGAATGAGTGTGGGGATATTTTTCCCAAAACTTCCCTCTTACACAAAAACTCCTTAGTTAACATTCAACATTTTCTCATTAGTCATTGTTGTCATTTATAATTAGTTATATGTGAATACATATCAACAACATATATCAACAACATATCATCAACAAATCATCTCCACAAGGAACACAAAGAACACAAGATGTATGTACTATTTTTATTTTTATTATGGACTTCAATCTGGGGGTTTTTCAAAAACAACTGAATAGAGTACAAATCTACAAGAGAACCAGATCTATATGCAAGACTCGGCTTACATTCTTTGCACCAACTGAGATGAGGCAACAATCCTCAACAAATATCAATCTGTCAACAAAAACAAGTGCATCAACCATGCACCAACCTGTGCCAAACAACTTGTAATCAACCTGTACCATAAAAATGTGCATCCAACCATGTACCAAGTATATACCAATCATGTGTAAACTACTCATCAATATTTACCAACATCATCAACTATACACCTCATGTATGTGCCAACTCATCAACTGCTTGTCTCAACCATGACTAGTTTTGGATTAGTCAACAACCCCAACTTGAACTAATCATAACTTTGTACCTGTAATGAATAAAGATCTGAAACTGATACACAATGTTCTTCAATGTGTTTTATGCAATTCCTCTAGGTGGCACTACTTGTAACCTCTCATAAAAGGATTTATAGAAAAAATGGCATACCTTGCTGAATTCTGGCTTATTCTAGAGAGCGACCTTGGAGAGCGTTCCCCTCAAAAAATATTCGTTGAATTGATTTGAAACTATTAAAAAACATAATATATACTGTAACATAACCAACACATTTTGTCTCACTGAATTTGGATTTGTTATGAATAAGTTATGATGTTTTTACCCAAAACACATGTTTTTGACTAGTTTCAAGACTAGCCACAAACCCTATTTTCCACGGAGTGTAACTCCAAAAATACAACGACCCACAAGCTGAATTTTTTACCACATATACTTGGATATGTTTCCTCAATGAAATATAAATATCAGGGTCTGAAGCATTATAGAAAAAAAATTATAGTGAAAATGGTGAGATGACCTGTAAATAAAATACCTTAGAAAGCATCATGAAAAGAATTTATCCTCCCTTCAATTCCGGCCCTCTTTTCTTCACCTTCCTTATAAAATTAGGCTTATATATCCTTGGTTACCTAAGTCACCTATATATATTCAATATTCTCAAGTGTTCCACACCAAAATCCTCAAGAAGATCTCCATCAATACTACAAAAGATTATCTCACAAGAAGCTCTCCATTGATCCACAAAAAGGATGATCTACAAGAGACCATTTCTATCTTATTTATACTTTCATCATCTAGGTCACTTAACCCATTTCTAGGCCACTTAACCTATTTTTCTTATTTTAGGGTTAACGACTTTCCACAAGTAGAAATTTCTCCAATATTTTATCATTTAAATATTCCTTCTTGATTTTCTCATCTTATTTTATCATTTCTTGATTTTTTCACTTCTCTTTATTATTTAAATAATTCACCTTGACTCTGTCACCTTACTTTATCATTTAAATAATGATTTCTTATTTTAGGTCACTTAACCCATTTCTAGGTCACTTAACCTATTTTCCTTATTTTTAGGGTTAACCACTTTCCATAAATAGAAGGTTCTCCAATACTTTATCATTTAAATATTCCGTCTTGATTTTGTCACCTTAGTTTATCATTTCTTGATTTTGTCACTTCTCTTTATTATTTAAATAATCCACCTTGACTTTGTCACTTTACTTTATCATTTAAATAATGATTTATTCTTTTAGGTCACTTTGACTTCTTTGACTTTGGGGGCTTAAAGCCTTCATGTGGGGGTCCTTCATCTTTGTAAGTCCATAAATCTCAAACCATGAGGAGTTATGTGACATTCCACATACCACCAGAAATGGAATGACAAGCACTATCCATCTAGGATAGTTTCACCAACAATTTACTTGATCTTCATCTCATTATTCCACATACAAGCATGGGTCTTCCAACCATTCTTCTAGGATAACTCAATCCGTAAAGTGTCTTCCTGTGAGGGATTTCACCATAAGGGGACCACTTTGGAGTTCATCCATTTGTGCACCTTATCAATCATGATAAGAAAATAATGAGAGCAAGGGTCCTCCAAC
>ML776559.1:2535649-2627444 GCA_009831015.1 Picea engelmannii | reverse complement strand
GTCGACCAAACACTTACAGTCAGAGAGGATATCCTTCGTACCCTTAAAGAGAACTTGGTCATGGCCCAGAACAGAATGAAGCAACAAGCAGATCAAGGTTGCTCGGAACGTCAATTTGTAGAAGGGGATCAGGTGTTTCTACGGCTGCAACCATATAAGCAAACTTCCCTCAAGGCTGAGCAGTGTCAGAAGCTAGCACCCAAATTTTATGGCCCTTACACAGTTCTCAAGCATGTGGGACAAGTCGCATATCAGTTAGCTCTGCCCAGTCAGTCGAAACTACATCCTATTTTTCATGTTTCCTGCTTGAATAAGGTGATTGGAACCAGGTGCCAACTTCAAACCAACCTTCCAGAGTTAGCTGAAGAAGGCTCCATTTGGCTACAACCAGAAGCATTTTTGGACCAGAGGGAGCGTCGCCTGCGTCAAAGAACCATCAAGGAAGTGCTAGTACAGTGGAAAGATATGACTCCAGCAGATGCAACTTGGGAACCAGCTACCATTCTGCAACAGTTTCCACATCTCCAGCCTTGAGGACAAGGATGTTTTTAAGGGGGCGGACATGTTAAGGTCCTAACCCACACATAGGTAGATCAATGTATTCGGATGTAATAAAGGTCAATATTAATAAGACCTTTCAATAAAATAGAATAAGGTGGATGTAAGAAGACCTAATAGAAGCTTCCGCTTCTAGAAGGATCTTCCTCTAGATGTTTATTTTTAGTATAAATAGGAGTCGAGGGTATGAGAAACCTAGCTTGGAGATTATTGTAATAGAGTGCTTCTCAATTGGAGGTTGCCCCCCTCGAAGAGGCCTATGAACATTGCTATCAGATTCAAAGTGTTATTTCTGTTGCTATTTCGTGAATCATTTCTATGTATTGTGAAGATTATGCTGGATATTTTACTGTTATTCTGTTATTTCTAGCATTTCGTTTATGTTCTGCATATTTTACATATTTGGTATCTTGCAAGGTGTCCGTGTTCGGAGATGCAGAATTGATAATCCAACAGGTCAGGAATGTTTATCATGCTAAGAATCCTCGGCTCAGGAGTTACAGGAATGAGGTATGGGACCTGATTGATAATTTTTTCTCAACTTTCAACATTACTTTTGTCCCAAGGGAAGAAAATACCTCGGCCGATTCCTTATCTGTTTTGGCTAGTCTGTTCAAGGCCTCTCTGCCACCGAAGATCCATGGTGAGGTCGAAATAAGATACAGACCATCCATCCCAGATAATGTAAATCACTGGGAGGTATTTGAGGACGACATTGAAATCAGAAATTTTCTTGAGACCATCGATGAGTTTTCGGCACTGCACATTGATCAAGATCCCGACCCGGAGGGTGAACTTCACCTTGAAGTGTTTGCAAATAAAATTGCCAATCACAGATTATTCAACTGCCTAGCAATCACATTCCAAGGGGACTAGTCCCTTTAGAAAGGCTTTTTGATAGGAATGATGTGGCAGTAAAGGGTAGTGTTTCAAGTAAAGATGATGACATAGACGAATGCAACATCAGCACACAAGAGGAGCCTAAGTTTGTCAAATTATCAAGCACCTTGACCAATGAATAGAGGGCGGAATATGATGGGTTATTAAAGGAATTCGCTGATGTGTTTGCATCGACCTACGAAGACCTCAAGACTTATGACATGTCTGTCATTGAACACAAGATTCCACTGAAAGCAAAGGCTAAGCCAATCAAGCAGAAGCTGAGACAGATAAATCCCATGCTTCTACCTATCATGGAGAAATAAGTAAAGAAGTTGCTAGATGCCCAAATTATCGTCCCTTTGAGATATTCTGATTGGGTGGCCAATTTGGTCCCCGTAAGAAAGAAAAGCGAAGAAATCAGACTCTGTGTCGATTTTAGGAACTTGAGCAGGAGCTCAAGGAAGGACAATTACCCCCTGCCCAATATGGAACACATACTGCAGAGGGTAACTGGCGCGGCCAGGATATCCATGATCGACGGTTTCTCTGTCTATAATCAAATATCAGTCATACCTGAGGATAGGGAAAAAACGACTTTCACCACTCCTTGGGGCACATTCATGTATGCCAAAATGCCTTTCGGATTGATGAATGCAGGGGCAACATTTCAGCGAGCCATGGACATAGCCTTTATCGAGGATAAATATAAGTTTGTGGTAATCTACCTGGATGATGTAACGATTTCTCCAGGTCTGACAGAGAACACTGTAGTCATCTGAGGAAAGTTTTTCTGAAATGTCGGAGGTTTGGCCTATCCTTAAATCCCAGAAAATCTTTGTTTTCTATGAAAGAGGGGAATTTATTGGGACATATAGTATCGACAGAGGGAGCGAGAATTGATCCCAATAGGGTGGAGGCAATTCAAGCCTTGTCACTTCCCAGGTCTAAAAAAGAGGTTCAGGCCTTTTTGGGGAAGGTTAATTTTCTAAGGAGGTTTGTCTCGAATTTTGCTGAGATAGTGAAGCACATCATGACCATGCTTAGGAAGGGAAACGAAGTGAAATGGACCGATGAACCCAGGGCCTCTTTTGACCAAATAAAAAGGGCATTAACTGAGGCACCTGTGCTTATCAATCCTGACTATTCCAAAGAGTTCCTAATTTTCTCATTTGCTTCTTTCGATACAGTGGCGGCGGTCTTATTGCAGAAAAATGAGGAAGGGCATGAGCAACCCATCGCTTTCTTCAGCAGGGCGTTAAGAGATGCAGAGAGCATATATGAAATCATGGAGAAGCAGGCCTATGCCTTAGTGAAAGCTCTTAAATCTTTCAGAGTCTATGTCTTGCATTCAAAAGTAACAACATATGTTCCTTCAGCTTCCATGAAGGACATCCTTGTGCAGCCCGACTTAGATGGGAAAAGAGGCCGATGGATCGCAAAAATTCTGGAATTTGACTTAGAAATAAAACCCACCAAGTTGGTTAAGGGGCAAGGTTTAGCCAAGATACTAGCTGAATCCAACTGCGAAGCCTTGGGATTTAGTTTCATCAATGCTCGCCTAGGATCTCAGCAAGCTGAATCGCCCAACCAAGGCTCTCAATATGGCTTATCGCTGGCAGAATGTTCCTGGTATCGTGACATTCTGTATTTTCTGCAGGAGTTGAACCCCCCCGATGGAATGGGAAAAAGTAAAGCGAGGGCTCTTAAGCTCAAGGCGGTCAAGTATTGCCTCATTGACCAAACCTTATACTGGAAAGACCCTCTAGGGGTATTTCTGAGATGCCTGGACCTGCAGGAGGCCCAGAAGGTTACGTTTGATTTTCATAGCAGCCTTTGCGGAGGTCATCATTTCTGGAAGACCACAACCCACAAGATACTCCGAGCTGGGTATTATTGGCCCACTTTGTTCCCCGATGTTTGCAGGGAGATCAGATCTTGCACCAAATGTCAAAAGTTCTCAGGAAAGCAACARCTCAMATYGCTGCCATTGAAACCCATAGTAGCTTCGRCACCTTTTCAGCARTGGGGGTTGGAMTTCATCGGAGAGATTCATCCTCCCTCAAGTGGTCARCACAGATGGATCCTGACTGCAACAGATTATTTCACCAAGTGGATAGAAGYTGTCCCCACCAGAAGCGCATCACACAAAGTAATTATCAGCTTCCTGGAGGATATCATAGCCCGATTTGGCTGTCCCAGCAGAATCATCACCGATAATGCTGCTTCTTTCAAATCTGAACCTTTAATTAAGTTCTGTGAGCAGTTCCAGATCTCGCTAGTTCACTCCACCCCCTACTATCCCCAGGGCAATGTTTTAGCGGAATCCTCTAACAAAATCCTGATAAAGATCATCAAAAGATTATTAGAGGATAAAAAAAGAGCCTGGGATTCAAGGTTGAAATTTTCTCTGTGGGCCGATCGTGTCACGCCAAAAAAATCTCTGGGCACCTCGCTGTTTTAGCTAGTCTACGGAGCAGAGGCGGTTTTTCCTACTCAGCGCGCCTTACCTGTGGCGAAGTTCTTTCAAGACTATGAGGGAGAACCAGATCATATGATCAGGAGAATTCATCAGATAGTGGAAGTGCAGCAGAGCAGAGAACAAGTGAGGGACGCAAGTTACAGTCATCAACAGAAGATCAAGCAGTCTTTTGACAAGAAGGTCAGGAAAAAGGAGTTCAAGATCGGGGACTTGGTATTTAAGTGGGATGCACCCAAACAGGATAAAGGAAAGCACAGCAAGTTCGACGCCCTCTGGATCGGCCCCTTTAAAATCTCTGAGATTTTCTCCAACAACACCTATGGGTTGCAGGATCTGGAGGGTGAAGAGGTTTTCAACAGCCCAGTGAATGGGCATTTTCTGAAAAAATGTTTTATTTGAGCCTTCGACGGCTCCTCTGTTTGTAAATATTGTCTTTTAGTTCTTTGTTTAGTTTCTTTTTGTATGTTTTCGGCCTAACAAGTGACTCCATAGCCCAATAGCAAGGCACTGAAGCTGCGGAAGGAGTTCTTAGAGCATCGCAGGGACGACTCTATCCCCCATGGAGCCTAATGTTAGCGATATTTCTTGTCTCGGGATTAGGCGTACCCAGTTGCGCAGTTTGCACGGGAAGCACCTGAGCATAGCGTGAGAGAATCCCATTTTGTAGCAGCAACTCAAGCGAGCGGGCGAAGTTTTTCCATCGGCACCCGAGATCCATCCATAAAAACAGATCGACGTTCATCGGGTTATCGGGACCGACCAGTTGCCCAAGATTTAGCAAGGGGAAGCACCATGGGCCAAAGCAAATATGGACCGTCCGATCCAACTGGGACAAGTGGCATTCGGTCGACATATCGGGTATCGGAGTTTCGAGGAGCGGGCGCCCCTTGTTTCTTGCATTTTGAAATCCCGAACCCCAAATTTTCGATGGCGCCCAGAATCGGGCCTATGGTTTTGGCGGCTGGTCATCAAGAAGGAGGCCTGGAGAAGGGGTGTTTATAATTTTCATTTGGCCACTCGGGCCCTGAAACGTCGAACTAAATCGCAGAGGGAAGGCACAGTGATGTACCAGATGCTGATTCAACATGGGCTAAATCTTAGTACCTGCTGGAGAGTAATGAAGAAAAGAGAGGGTGGCTCAAACCTCACCTCACTTATTTATTGCAGAGTATGGAGGTCCCAGCCGAAATTCTGCCCGGGAGGGTCCCCTATACCATTTCTCCTCAGGGAAGCCACGCCGAGTCTTCAAGCCTCCAGAGGAACCTGCACACACCAATTCAACATTCAAAGGGCTTAGCTACCACCCTGGCATGAGCCATGCTGAATTAAAGAGGCGTATTACAGGGGAACGAAGGAAAGATTTGATTGAGGAGACGTCACCCTTTGAAATTTTTGAGATGCCTCCACTGGACGAAAGGAAGGGAGGAGTATATGTAGGCATTTTTTCCATTTTGTAATGATCGATGGTTGAGCAAAGCTCCCAGTTGTAAAGCTTTAATGAAGCACGGTTATCTCTGGTTATGTATGAACTCTTGAGACTTCTTGCTTTATGAATGACAGTTTCTTTCATGTCTTTGTTCAAACTGTGTTAGAAGCAACTCGAAATTGGAGAATCCAGTCGAGTTGTAGCTGTCATAGGATGATGTAGAATTTGATCACTGTGACAGTTGCATCGTCTCTAATCAGTCCTTGTGATTTTATTAACGCTGAACGACTTGGAATTGGAGAATACATTCAAGTCCCTTTATCAGTACCTCAAAGCCCTGAACCTGAGGATCTCGCATTCGGGGTTTTTCTTCAACAAACTGCAGAAAGCCTTTTTCCTAAAGTAGCTTGTTCACTCCTCTTATCAAGTCCTCCACCTGTTCACCTTTTAATCAACCCATTGATAGAAGTTAGATCAACACCTCCTTTGTTTCATACATGCCGGACCCAGTCTCGGAGTTAGAGTAACATTTTCCCGAGTCTCTGTCCATTTGATCACTCATAAAAAACCACTGTGACATAAAATTGATGGGCGTCGGGCTCTGCTCCTGCTAGCAATCCAGGAGTGACTTCTGTCGCCAACACCAAGTATATACAAATCATGTTTCAACTACTCATCAACAATGACTCATCAATATGTACCAACATCATCAACTATACACCTCAGGTATGTGCCAACTCATCAACTGCTTGTCTCAACCATGACTAGTTTTGGATTAGTCAACAACCCCAACTTGAAATAATCATAAATTTGTACCTGTAATGAATAAATATATGAAATTGATACACAACGTTATTCAGTGTGTTTTATGAAATTCCTCTAGGTGGCACTACTTGGAACCTCTCAGAAAATTATTTATAGCAAAAATGGCATACCTTGTTGAATTCTAGCTTATTCTAGAGAGCGACCTTATAGAGCGTGCCCCACACGGAATATTTGTTGAATACATATGAAACTATTACAAAACACACTACAGACTGTACCCTAACCAACACATTTTGTCTCACTAAATTTGGATCTGTTATGAATAAGTTATGACGTTTTTACCCGAAACACTTGTTTTTTACTAGTTTCAGGACTAGCCACAAACCCTATTTTCCACAGAGTGTAACTCCCAAAATACAACGACCCACAAGATTAATTGTTTATCATAGATACTTGGATATATTTCCTCAATGGAATATCAATCTCACGGTCTGAATCATTATAGAAAAAAATTTATAGCGAAAATGGTGACATGACCTGTAAATAACATACCTTAGAAAGCATCATGAAAATAATTTATCCTCCCTTCAATTCCGGCCCTCTTTTCTTCGCCTTCCTTCTGAAATTAGGCTTATATATCCTTGTTTACCTCAGTCACCTATAGATAGATATTCAATATGCTCAAGTGTTCCACACCAAAATTCTCAAGAATCTCTCCATCAATACTCCAAAAGATATTCTCACAAGAAGCTCTTCATTGATCCACAAAAAGGATGATCTACAAGAGACCATTGCTATCATATTTATACTTTCATCATCTAGGTCACTTAACCCATTTTTAGGTCACTTAACCCATTTCTAGGTCACTTAACCTATTTTTCTTATTTTAGGGTTAACCACTTTCCATAAATATAAATTTCTCCAATATTTTATCATTTAAATATTCCTTCTTGATTTTCTCATCTTACTTTATCATTTCTTGTTTTTTTCACTTCTCTTTATTATTTAAATAATCCACCTTGACTTTGTCACCTTACTTTATCATTTGAAAAATGATTTCTTCTTTTAGGTCACTTAACCCATTTCTAGGTCACTTAACATATTTTCTTTATTTTTAGGGTTATCCACTTTCCATAAATAGAATGTTCTCCAATACTTTATCATTTAAATATTCCTTCTTGATTTTGTCACCTTACTTTATCATTTCTTGATTTTGTCACTTCTCTTTATTATTTAAATAATCCACCTTACTTTATCATTTCTTGATTTTGTCACTTCTCTTTATTATTTAAATAATCCACCTTGACTTTGTCACTTTACTTTATCATTTAAATAATAATTTCTTCTTTTAGGTCACTTTGACTTCTTTGACCTTGGGGGCTTAAAGCCTTCATGTGGGGCTCCTTCATCTTCGTAAGGCCATAACTCTCAAACCATGAGGAGTTATGTGACATTCCACATACCACCAGAAATGGAATGACAAGCACTATCCATCTAGGATAGTTTCACCAACAATTTACTTGATCTTCATCTCATTATTCCACATACAAGCATGGGTCCTCCAACCATTCTTCTAGTATAATTCAATCCATAAAGCGTCCTCCCATGAGGGCTTTCACCATAAGGGGACCACTTTAGAGTTCATCCATTTGTGCACCTTATCAATCATGATAAGAAAATAATGAGAGAAAGGGTCCTCCAACCATTCTTCTAAGATAACTCAATCCGCAAAGCATCTTCCCATGAGGGCTTTCACCATAACTGGTCCACTTTGGAGTTCATCCATTTGTGCACCTTATCAATCATGATAAGACAATAATGAGTCATCTATACAGTTTTCCAACAATGCATCATATACCAATGAAGCCACAATGATCCATCTTCATCATGTATCAATGAAAACTCATTGATCCATCTTCATCATATCAATGACAACTCATTGATCCATCTTCATCTATGCATTCTCATCAAGGAAAATACATATTATATTACATCAATCATCAATCAATCAATCCTTTGACATCAATCAATCAATCAAACCATTAGCATCAATGACAACATGATCCAAGATTTAACATATCATAAACATATAACCATAAACAAGTCATCACATCATAACAACAGATAAACAATACATTAGAATTTTACGTGGAAACCCGAATGGGAGAAAACCATGAAATTATTTCTTACATATCAAAATATTAC
Source organism: Picea engelmannii (assembly GCA_009831015.1). Classification (NCBI taxonomy): domain Eukaryota; kingdom Viridiplantae; phylum Streptophyta; class Pinopsida; order Pinales; family Pinaceae; genus Picea; species Picea engelmannii. Next base: position 2,619,129 of record ML776559.1, on the reverse strand, counting down.
ATTCATAAGAAGCACCAACTTCCAAATTCTCCACTACAATTGGAAGAAGGCTCTAACCCAACGGAAGATACAACTCCCTATCTTATCCAGCTCCAAATGGAAGGAGGCTCCAACCCCCTGATTTACAGGATCCAACCTAAAGGAAGCTCCAACTCCTTGTATTCTCCATCTCCAACTGGAAGGAGGCTCCAACCCCCTAGTTTATAGGAACCAACCTAAAGGAGACTTCGATCTCCTTCCTTACACCAGCATGGGGGCCCTAAAATATAAATGGAGACTCAACATGTAACTAATAATCAACCTGTCGCTATCACTAATAATTAACCTTTCACTGTCACAATCATTGATATTAATACATCATCATCATCAAAATTAGATCCATTCACATAAACCGTATTCCAAGATCACTAATAACATCTCTCAAAAAATATGGCCAACATCACCATGATATGCATCCAAACCATGTGTCAACACCTCCAAGATATGCCTCAAGCATATGCCAAAATATCCATGAACCATGTACCAAAGATATGCCTCAAGCATGTACCATAACATCCATGTGCCAAATATCCAAGACACTCTTCAAACCATGTGCCAAAAACATAGCTTAAGAATATACCATATCCACCAAGATATGAACATCAAAGCACATAGAAAGCATACCTTACATTTTGTAACAACCTTTCTCAACCTTAGCATCAAGACAAGGGCTCCTTCTTCAAAACATTTTACACAGATCCACTACTCATACACTGTCAACCATGGATTTTTCCTTAGATCTGCTACTCATACATTGTCAATTCATGGAATTTTTCCTTAGATACACTATTTTTCTCCACTATGACCCACAGACTACCTCATAAATCCAATATTTTCTCCACTGTGACTTGTGGATAACCTCATAAAACTCTTTTCTCTCCTCAAACTCCTTTCTGCTAGGTCAGATTTTCTTTGTTGAGATCATCAACCCTCTTAGCATAAGTGCAGAATCACTTATGCTAGATCCATACCATAAACACACACTTTTATTAGATAAACAAATGAGAGGTCATTGATGTGTATTTATACTTTTTCAAGTGACTCCTTTTAGGGCCAACCTGTAACTTCTTGTTGCAACAACTTTTCATATTTAATTAATTTTGGGGCCGACTTGTAACTTCCCATCCTTATATCCAAGGATTCTTGACCATACTTTGGGGCTTCTTCTTTAAGAGGGAATAAATTCTCAACCATGAGGAACCACGTGACGTACCACCCACCATTGGAAATGACATGATGACGACTATTAATCTATGAGGGTTTTGAATGCATTTTCAATTTCCTTCTTCCTATTTTTGTTCAAACACTTTTGATATTCATGACCACACTTTTTGGGCTTCTTGTATACTTTTTCAAGGCATCTTCCCATGAGTGACATGCTTAAATCTATGCCAAAAGGGGACCACTTTGGATACTTCTTCAAATACATCCATTACTTCTAGAGACTTCTAGACTTCTTCTAGAGTTGACATCAATGACAATCAATTTTCCAACACTTTGACAATGGATAACTTCAATGTTAAATAAAATATCATTGTTGAGATGCAACGTCTGCAGAGCGATGCAAACTAAACTCTAGAAATTCTATGCAATTGGAGTCATGTATTTCAATTTTTTCACTAAACATGTGTGTTTTGGATGCGCATATCAGTGACATAGCTAGTAACTATGATATAATGCAATGTGATATTTTGTGCATTCAAGAAACATATATGACACTGCCGATGCAAAATGAAAAGTTTGTGTGTCTCAATTGCCTCTCTAATTACAATAAACATGTTGTGATGATACTAGTAAAAAACATCTACCCATATTGGAACATGTGAATTTTGAAGAACTAAATGTATAGGTGCTTGTAGAAAGAGTAATAGTCAAAGGATTAGATATTTCCATAATGAATATCTATGCAACACCATCTGCAACTTTGGACAACATAGTAAATTTGATTATGATAACATTGTGCAATTTACATTCCAATGAAATCATAGTGGTTCTGGGAGACTTCAACATTGACGTGTGTCAGTGTAATGAGAAAACAAAAAAAATGCAAAATTACATGCACAGTCAGAATCTTCATTTCTTATTGGACCAAAGAAAACATGTACAAAGAATGTTAATTGATCATTATCTAGTAAAATGTGAATAATGAACCATCAAATTTATTTATATTAAATACATATTGGAGCTATCATGATACAATTTTGTTTTCTACTTTCAATATGAAATGCATATAAATCATAGTAAAAATTAGGGTATTGAATTACATTGACATCGACATACATATTCACATACATCCATATTTTTTTTACATGTTCAATTATTTGTATTTCCTTTCTACTAAAACAAAGCATGCTCTCATATTCTTGTTTCTGTGTTAGTTCAAGAAATTGTGTTGAACATGACAAGCAAGTGTGACATAACAGATTATGATGGCATAGAAAATAAAACATGGGAAATTCCTATTGCGTTTTCATTTTGGTAACTTCCACTTACATATCTATTTGCGTTGTTGGATGTGCAATAAATTTAAACTGTTACCAGTCATTAATAAAAATAAAATAGGTAAAAAAAGAGACATGGAACAAAAATTGAGAAGGTACATATTTCTAATTTTGTCTATATAGCGTTGCTTTGATTTTCATTTGTTGTTTGTTGATATTGTATATTTCATGCAATTTTGACATAGGGGTTTATTTTCCTGTTCATTGCATTTCTTGCAGTGCTTTGAAATCAAAATAAAATTGAAGAAATGTAGGAAATAAAGTAGTTGCAAGCAATACAACAGAAGAAACTCATCAATAGTATCTGAATACAAGGTATTCCTGTAATAATAACGCAATAAACAATTTTTATTTTCATAAATTATGTACATGTAGTAATATATATTCATAGTTCATGGTATTTTTTAGAACCCAAATTTCATATTGCATATATGACACATTACTTGAGTAAGTGAAAATCATATGTCCGGGATGTGGTTGCAACTTGAGACAATTTTTCCAATGGGTGGAGTGACTTTGCAGGTGGCATGTTTATTTGGTCCACATTTGTGTCATGTATCGACCTATCTCTACTTGGATTTTCTCTCAAGTGGTGAAGGATAGATGTGCTTCATCCTGCAACCTAGAAATCCAAGTAGTGACTAGACCAAGTTCTAAAGATACAACTTGGCCCAGTTACTGGGGAAGCTCCAAACAACTAGCACTTGATAATTTCTCCAATTTCCAAGAACATGGTAATATTCATGTCTCATTCATCCGAGTTGGTAACGAGGAAGACCTAGAAAACTAGAATCGACAAAGGAAAATTTCCTAGAATCGAGAAGTTGGGTTCAACAAAGATGTTGATCTATGGAAACACAAAGAGCATATGTTGTTTTAGAAAGATGAAGTTTCACAGAATATTCGAAGAACATTTCAAGCAACTCTTTGGATACACTAAGAATATTTTTGTCAAACTATAGGTTGGGTCCCCTTTCCAACATTTGCCTTCTCAACGTCAACGAGTGTGCAAATGAAAACCAAGGATAGTGTTCACATATGGAGGATGATGGTTAATTTCTCCACACAGATTGGATGAATACACATTTATTTATTAAGTGCAAATCATATGTCTGAGTTGTGGTTGCATCTCAATATAGTTTTTCCAATAGGTGGAGTAGCTCTAGAGGTGGCAGCTTTACTTGGTCCACATTTGTCCCAACTCTCAACCTCTCTCTACTTGGATTTTCTCTGGAGTGGAGAAATATAAACGCACTTCATCTTGCAACCCATAAATCCAAGCAATGACTAGACCAAGTTCTACAACTGGAACTTGGCCCAATTACTCGAGGAGCTAGAAACAACTAACACCAAGCAATTTCTTCAATGGCTAGGATCATGGTGATCATCATGTCTTGTTCAACTTGCTTGGCAATGAGGAATACATGGAAAAACAGAACCGAGAGAGGGTGTAGTCCCTAGAATCGAATGATGGGATTCTGCAAAGGGATTTATCCATGGAGACATAGACAATAGATGTTGGATTAGAGAGCTCATGTATCACAGTAGTTTTGAAGGATAATTCAAGCAATTGTTTAGCTAGGATAAGTATATTTCTCTTCAACTATAGATTAAGTTCTCTTCCAAACAGTTTCATTCTCAGAGTCAACTGACGTGAGGATGAAACAATGGAAGTACAAGCTATATGCATGGACCGTGAATTATACAGAATCACATGCCTATTAACAGAATCCATGTATGTGAGGACTTTGGGATGGAATCAGAATTCATGGGATAAATGGATGTAATAATTGAATGGTTTTTGGTGCTAATCAAATGGAAGGGGATGGGAGCTCTATGTGTGGAGAAATGAGAATTGGGTGTGAATATTATGGTCATGTAAATTCTTATAAATAGATGAGAAGACAACCAAAAATTGGTGTCGATTTTTTTTCATTTTCTGTCAAACTCCATGCGTCGGTGTTCCTGAGGTGAAACCTAGCCATTCAGATGTAGTTTGATTTAATGTTGTGTCTCACACCAATGATTCATCATATTATTGATGTCCCTTCCATAGGTTGGCATCATAAATTCCTGCATCCAATGTACCTGTGTGATTTGGATGGATCATATTGCTTAATGCTTCAGTGCTACCATATATTTCCTGGCCCTTGGATTACATGTGCTAGTATGTCATGGTGTTCATTGTCCTGTTTTTTTCCCATATATTTGAATGTTGGATGATATCGACCAAATCTACTAACCTGTCAACTTGTGTTGTTTCCCTCTGTAACTTTATCAAGTGTTGTCCTTTCAATGGATATGTAGTTATACCCAATATGTGCTTCAATATGTGCTTCATGTCATAATATGGAACTATGCCTCATTGGCTCAAGCAATTCTTTAATACTTCACAATGAATTTGACCTGTATTCATCAAAGTATCACTTTGTCGATGTTTGATCCATAGACTGTTTTTACATTCTAAGCATCCTGACAGTGATCAAGACATTTCCATATATCTATAGGCTCTTTGTTTTATACATCACAAATAAATAGAATCAGGTGGCTATGCAATTTGGAAATTGCTATGTTTAGTTGAAGAAAAGTAGCAATACCTTGAATTGAAGCAACGAATGTTGCGAACCAAAGTGTGTTAGGAAAATTCACACGTGAGGAAAGTATCGATGTGCAATAGAAACAATTGGAAAGGTATATGTATTAGAATGTAAATTGTGCAATTAGCCAAAAAAATATTGAAATTGTTGTTCATATTGCTTATTTAGTGTAATTTTTATATGACTATGTGGTTCTGCAAGCCCGAACATTTTCTAGATAGGGGACTTGAATAGTTAAACAAAATGACAAGGAAATGGTATGCGTTTCCATGGTCGAAACTTTATCATTTGTATGATAATATATATTAAGTCAAATTATATCACACTTTATAGTATTCTATATATCATCTGTAGGTGTTTGAGACATATGAACACCACTTAAAAATATAAGTAGCACAAGACATGCAAAAGAAAACATGTTGTGCACAACATAATAAAAAATTATGACACAACTGACAAGAGAAGCAATCAAATATCTAGAAAAAACTAACTGCATCAACAAAAGTTGTAAGTATAGATTTACAACTCTATCTACAAATTTTATATACAAGATTATCTAAAAACAAATATATATAGTTTAAATTATTGAATTGTGTACTGTGTAAACAGGTTCAAGGTACATCGATACTAGCAAATGCATATTCCACTCCATTTCAACCTGTTTGTGCAATATGCAGTTCTCTTGCACACGATATGTTTTTTTGTCTTGAGAGAAATGCCATATGAAATATGTTTGCGAAAGAATTCCAAGTGTTGTTTATATGCCATGTGATTTTTGAGTGCATGGAAAATTTACATTGAAGAATATAATGTGGCCCCACATGTGACATAGACAGTAAGAAAAAACAGTGTCGTGTTTCATCTGCAATGAGTTATATGTATTTTTTTCCATTTCTTTGTGAAAAAAGTAGAACCATAACTCAATTATTTGTTAAATTGATCTAAATGTCAATGCATACAATATACACATTGTATATAGATGTTATATATATAGTTTCCATATGAAAAATAGCATCTTCATTGTATATGCACTTTGGATCCAAAGTATTTATTGGTCATTGTTAACATTGTATTGTCCTTATATTGATTTTTTACAATTAAAATATCTGAACATAGTCAATTGAGTTGTTTGACTAAGATTTATATGTTGCAGACATTGTGCAAAATTTTCCATCTTCAATTCAATTATTACAAATCTAGAAGAATTATAGAAGGTTTGCATACTATTTTTTTCTAGTTCTTACTAAACATAACATATCGATTTCTAGATTCTTTCTTCCATCCTCTTCAGTCAATTGTTTTCTTCTATTGTTCCAATGAATTTTAAACCCTTCAACACGTGATAAGATAGTTTCCATAGTTAATTCCTATTCCAGGTGATATGTTTTATGATTGACAAAGTTCTTCATGGTTTGAAAAGAAATGAGTTAATACGACGTGGGTGCGAGGATTTATAAATAAATAAAAATATTTCTATGTCTCGGTTCAATAACTTGTATGCAATCACCAACCAAATAGAATTGTGAACATATAGAAACTATAATAAATTTTCTTGTTCCGCATTGCTATCAATCCTAAATTTACATACGTAGGAAATCAATTAACATGCAAGTTATGCTTTCTTGGATAGGTTGCAAATAGAGCGTGGTTTGGAAATTGTTTGAATTATTAGAAGTGTCGGAGGCTGGTGCGGTGAGTTATATGAATTCTCTGCACAAGTTTTGAAAATAGACTAAGCCTTGGCTATATGGATTCCATGCCTATGTGAACTCGCCTCTGTGAAATCCCCAATTGCGGAAGATATGGGTTTTGGCAATCACTTTCTTCTACTATTCCAATGCATTTTAAATCCTTGAGCGGAAGTATTAGAAATGTGGAAGTGTGGTTGTCCATTGCGATGTGGATGAGATGCACACATATTGAAAATAGACTAGCTCTTTCATATGCAGTCGTCATACCTGTGTGAAATACACAAGTCTAGAAGATATGGCTCTGTGTTGTGCAGAAATGCACAGGTATTGATATCTGCATATGCAAGTGTATTGGTTATATGGTTAATTTGTGTAGAGCCTACTTAAAATAAATCCAAGTCAACAATATTCTTAAAGTTAAACATATGCATAAAAGCATTATGTTCCCTTTATATACTCATTTTTATAAAAGACATTGCTACTTAAAATAAATTCAACTCAACAATATTTTTAAGTTGAATATATGTATAAAAGAATTATGTTCTCTTTATATATATATATATTTTATAATAAACATTGTTACTTAAAATAAATTCATCTAAGTATCGAGAGCTAGTTGTGGAATATTAGAATATGAAATTTCCATAAAGAAGTCGGTTATGGTACAAAGTACATGTCACTAGTCAAAACATGTGCTATGGAGCTATTGAAAGTACGGACTTGCAAAGTGCAACAGTCCAGGATGATGAGTCATATGGATTGTACACACAAGGGTTCAAATTAGACTAAGTGTTTCTTGTGTGGGGGACATGTTTGTGTGGACATGAAAAATATATATATATATATGTGTGTGTGGATGACATGTCTATGTCGAAGATATATCTATCTAGAAGATATATATGTTTAACGATATTTTTTAAGTTAAGCATATGCATAGAATCATTTTGTTCACTTTATATATGTATACTTTAATATATGTATATATGTAAGTGCATTCTGGGATGATGGATCGTATGGATTATGCACACACGGATTCAAATTAGACTAAGTGTTGGTTGTGTGGGAGATGTGTATGTGCAAGTGTGTGGAACATATATCTGTGTGGATGATATGTTTGTGCTAAAGATATATATGTTTAACAATATTTTTTAAGTTAAGCATATGCATAGAAACATTTTGTTCACTTTATATACTTATTCTTTAATATATGTATATACGTAAATGCATTAAGATATCTAAAAAACTAACACTTTGATGTAAATGTTTGTTAGCTATCAAATTTTACAGGTTGTTGTGAAGACATTCTATCTTAGAATCAAGGTTGTCTTACCTTTTCATTTGGTTATATTAAGTTTCAATGTTTATCTATTGTGCAAAGAACTCTACATGTTTTGCTTCTCACAATTCTAATTATGTGTGGATACTTTACATTGGTTCCTACCCATTGTACCCTTCAAACACTTTACATTACTCCTTGTATATGCTAACCTCCCCATTGAACACTTATTTACATTTCTTTTGGCATATGCTAACATTCACATTGAACACTTCACTTATTTACTAAGTTTTATTCCACATTGAACACTTTACCTTTTTTCTTATCTTTTACAATTTTTTATGCAAAGTGTTTTCACTACAAAGACTTTACATCTTTTCCGACATATGCTAACCTCCTTATTGAACAGTTCACTTATTTACTAGTGCAAAATGCATAGATATGGTCATAAGAAAATGCTCTGCACAATAGATGGAGTCTTAGAAAATAAACTTTCTAAAAATCAACCAGCTATCATGCAAATTGCATCGCTCATAAATATCTGTGCTATGGAACTATTGGAAGTGTAAAGTTGCAAAATGTCATAGTGCTAGAGGATGGGTGATATGAATTCCCGCACAAGGGTTCAAATTATACTAGGTGTTTCCTGTGCAGGAATATGCATGTGTGGACATGCAGAGGAAACATATGTCTGGACGATATTTCTATGCCGAAGATATATCTGTACAATATATATAAATGGTTAAAAATATTTTAAAATTTAAGCATATGCATAGAAGCATTTTGTTCACTTTATATACTTTTTTTTTAATATATGTATATACCTAAGTGCATTGAGATATCTAAATAGTTAAAATATTTTTATGTTACTATTTTCTTGCTATTGACGTTTACAAGTTGTTGGCATGACATTCAATCTTATCACCAAATTTATCTTACCTTTGCATTTGGTTATATTAATTTTCACTATTTGTCTATTGTGATGAGAACTCTACCCACTCTGCTTCCCGCAATTCTAATGTGTAGATAATTTGCATTGGTTCCCACCCATCCTAACCTCCAAACACTTTACAATAGTTCCTGCATATGCTAACCTGCCCATTGAACACTTCACTGATTTACATTGCTTCCTGCATATGCTAACCTCCGCATTGAACACTTCATTTATTTACTAAGTTTTATTCCACATTGAACGATTTACCTTTTTGCTTATTTTTTACAAAGTTTTATGCAAAATGATTTCACTGCAAATACTTTACATTACTTCTCATAGATGCTAGCCTCCCAATTTAACATTTTACTTATTTACTAATGCAGAGTGTGGAGATATGGTCATAGCAAAATGATCCATACGACTGGTGGAATCTTAGAAAACAAAATTGTCGTAAATCAGCCATTTATCATGCAAATTACATTGTTAATCAGAATTTGTGTTATGAAACTATTGGAAGTGCGAATTTGCAAAGTGCAATAGTGTGGAAAGTTGAGTGATATGAATTATCTGGACAAGGGTTAAAATTAGACCAAGTGTTGACTTTCCGGAGGATATGCTTGTGTGGACATGCAAAAGATATATATGTGTGGATGATATGTCTGCACCGAAGATATATTCGTGTGGAAGATGTATATGTTTAACAATATTTTTTGAGTTAAGCATATGCATAAAATTATTTTGTTCACTTTATGTACTTATTTTTTAATATATGTAAATACGTAAATGCATTTACATATCCAAAAAGTTAAGACTTTGGTATTAATGTTGATTATCCAAAGTTGTATAAAACTATATTGTCAATACACCATACTTCCAAAATTTCTTAGTCAAAATCCTTTTTACTTACCTAGTTTTCACACTATGCAGAGTCCATCCATGTGTATCCCCGACACAGCTAGTACCTTACAACTTTTATTTTCAACCCTTGTGTGAACAATGCATGTAATACCTCGGTTTTGATTCCCCATATTAAATAATGTATTTTCTTAATTTATGAAAGGTTGGAGTGCCCAAATAATTAAAAGATATTGGAGTGCCTAGGTGTAACATCACGCTCTACTGAGCACATGTTATCAACTTATTCTTTGAGGACACTTGCATGCAAGTGATCTGGTTATACTACATGGTGATTTTGTTTTGATTATGGATTATTCATGATGATGATGATATGGTGTACCTATTATTTTCGATATATGTATTGACAGATTATATTGACGATTTTTCATGATTGTGCAGGACGCTTGACAGATTCTGGATGTCGATGACATCAACTGACTACCTTGGACTCCGGATTGAGTCAGAGAGTGGATTATGCTTGGTTTGAGTATTCATTTTACGCATATATGACATATGACGGATTTAGTATGATTATGTATATGGATCAGTGACAGTTTTTTGCCAATGGATGTAGGTTGACGATGCTTGCTAATTAGACTCACATAAGGAGTAAAGGGGTCCTGCACAAAAAAACAAATATTAAGGGAGAGGTGTGCTAGTGTCCCTGTCACAACCTACTGGCACTCCCACCATGGCTCAAATTGTAGGTTAACGATTACCTAGTTCGAGAGGTCCACGATGTCGTGAGGGTAGACTGAGACAATCGTTCATGAATATTTCTAAGGGGTGCGCAATAAGGCAAAGTCCTTATTCCTTAGAATTCCTTAGTCTCTCACAAAGTCTCCCGAGTGGAGTGTTGACTCCAAGGATTGAACAAACTACCAAAACTAGTCAAAGGTGAGTGGCACCCTTGGAGCATAGAGGTGTGTCTTGAAGGGCATGCCACATAATTAAAAACTTGAGTCAATAAATATAGGTGGCCTAGAAAACATGAAAATATTCAGACCTTGTCGGATTTAAAATAATTGATTAAGGAGTGAATCTATTAATTATAAATCCCAATAAAAGTCAAAACCTTAGTCTAAGTTTTAGTTAGGAGACTAATTTAAATTTATTAATTAAATTAAAATAAATGAGACAAATCAAATTGAGAATTTAAAATAGTGAGAAAATCTAAAGAGGTGATAAAATGCACATGTGTGCATGAAATTAATAATTTAGATTTTTAAAATTAGAAGAAATAACAATAGGAGAGAATAAGAGAACACTTGGAAAAGAATCTTGAGACAACATACCACTAGTCTAACTAGAAGAAGAATCATAATCAAACTCTAACTAAGATTTAGTTAGGAGACACTCAATTAATGAGAATCTGGGGAATAAAGGGACAACTAAGAGAGAAAATAGGAACACATGTGAGGATGTGAGGGAAATTGACCCTTTTAATTAAAATAAAATTAGTAATTACTTGTGCAACTTGGGGAGAGTGTGACAAGTGTGAGGGTGAATAATCCTAATTTATTTAATTAAAACATTAATTAAATTGTGCATGTGGACATGTGTCACTAGTTATTGGTAAAGTTATGCTGCCAAAATCATTTTGGGACTATGTTTTACTTGTGAGAGTTGGGATACCAAGTTTGAGGATAGAGTGGTAGCTCTCCCTTGCGAGGAAAACTTGCTGCTATAGTATTTATGGTTTTTGTGCTTGGCCTCTTTGTGGCTCGGGGGGCTAAGGGGGAAGAAGAGTACCCCTAGCATTGGTCGGGAGGTACTGGTGAAGTCTCAATGAATAGAAAGCAGGAGAAAGGAAGGAACACCAATTTCCTAAGAATATCATCAATCCCATATTCGTTGGTTACGATATTCTTATTTGAGATTTGTTTTTGGTAATAAGTTTAAATTGTATATATGAGTTTTCAGAAATTCACCATAAAATTGTGATTGCAATTCAAAATTTAATTTGGCAAGATTCTGATGGTTCTTATGAGATATAGAAAATATAAGTGTTGCTAACAGATATAATTACCCAAATGCAAGTTATTCTTGGTCGTTGCCTTTGATTTTCTTATCAGAATATTAAATTTAGATTTTCATTCTATATAATGGAAATTTATGCAATGGAATGTATCATGTTGTATGTTGAGAAGATTGTTGTATTATATATGTTGTGCGAGGAGAAATCTTGAAGAACTAAAAGATCCTTGCAACCCCTGTTTTCGAATTTATAATTTTGAGGATAAAACTCTGACTAGAGGGTTGTCAAATTTTACCATAGAGTTATTTTCCTTATACCTTGATAGGACGATTGAAAATTGTGTGTAAATAATTAATCAATGCTTGTTCTTGAAATACATTATGGAAAAATCGAGACTGTAAAATCGCAATAGTATTAGGACATCTGATAGTTCAGTATTGAGTTCATTTTATGCCCTTCTGGTAACCATTGTCATGACCGGTGCATTTCTAAAAGTTCCCATTTATGTCCTGTGTTATGCACATAATTTTTTTGTATTCTCTTCCCTCCTCTAGGCGTGTGGGTTGGGTATTTTGGGCATTGGATTGCTGCTAATTAATGAACAACCAGAACTCAATTCCTCTTAGTGTCTTTTCTTTTCTAGATCGGAGGTAGTGTTTGATCGTTGAATATTTCTCCAAGAGAATTTGCTCTTAATTTGCTTTGCACGGTTGATCCTTTTTGCAACCTGCATCTCTCTTTTCATGATATTTCGTAAACGTTTTCTCTATGTTTAGTTAAGGTGAATGCATCCTAGATTTTAGAGATTGTAGTGGGGTCGTTAAATTGTTGGTATTACTTCCTTTGGTTCCATTACGAAATTCAAAACCACCTTTGATCGGTGTATCCTTTTAAACTGATGGATCTGTGTATTTTTGTTTTGGGCTGGATGTGAATTATGTGGGCTCTTCCTTGTCACCTTGTGTATAGGCATTGCCTTGTGGTAGTTGTTGTTAGTGGTTGACTTCATAATTAAGCCTTGAGTTTTTCTTAGAGCCTAAGCTTTGATAAAGTTCCCCTACCTTAATTTACCTGTTCATTGCCACCTCAATTGACAGTCTCTATTTTTACTATTTTTCTTCGTTTAAAAGATAAACAATTGTTAAATCCCTATTTTTTGTTTTCTAATAAATGAAACTCCAATGCTTGTTAAATTGAGCCCTTTCCCAACATCAATCGAAACTCTTTTCTTTATGAACTCTTTATTCATCGTCCTTGAATTAAATCCCTGATATCATAATTTTAGTGTTGGATTCAGGACTGATTTAGGTGTTGGATTGCGCTGTGTGCTAGACCAAGGGCTGGAACAAGTGTCGTATTTTTCTACATGTCAGATCAAGGGCCAGAACGGATTCCAGAAGCTTAGTGTCCCCTTTGTAAATATCATCCCACCTTTAAAACATAGTTGAGTAAAACAATTTTGACATAAATACCTTATTGCTTATGGAATTGATTTTAGCCCTTGCCTATGGATATGTCAGTTGGTAATTAGAGACTTTTACATAATGATTGACATGTTAATATTCTTTAATTACTTAAAATAGAGGAAAGTAGCTTGACTTATTTATTTTCTTTTATGATTGAATTTCCCTTAGTTCCTATTAAGAAGATGTAAGGTAGATCTGAATTCCTTACATATTACATGTTATGATGTGATTATTACATGTTATGATGTGATCTCTTGATAGTATTTTGGATTTTTAAGTTAGCATTTGAGTATTTGTATATGGTTAAATAACACTGGTTCATCCTTAATTTATTTTAATGGAGTTGTAAATTGACCTTGGTTTTCTTTATTTTTGGTCCTTCTTAATTCTTTAAATGGAATTATAAATCAACTTTGAGTTTTTAATTTGCATTGTAAAATAAAACTTGATCTTTTTATAGTTCTTCAATGGATTGTAAGGTAGCTTGGGATCTTTCCTTATTTCTCATTATGATTGACTCCCTTATACCTTTATAAATGGATGTGTAAGGTGGCATTGATATATTTATGTACCACTTAGAAAATATTGGGATATCCTCGTGGTACCTTGTAATAGGAATTGTAATTTAGCATTGAAGTGTTATATATTGTTTAATATGTGTTGATCTTATTATTTCTTTAATGGAAGGATAAATCAACCTTGACTTCCATTATTTGTTCATTAAGTTTGATCTCCTTATGGTACCTTGTAAATGAACATGAAATTTAGTATAGAATTCTTATTTTATTGCTTAAGTAAGATAATTCATTTCTTTATGATACATAGTGAGCTATATAAGAGTTGTACTTGTTATAGGAGTTGAATCACTTGATAAGTGGTTCTCAACTTGAATGAACCTGATCTTAATAAGTTAATAATGATGATTAGAAAAAGATCTATATCTGATTTTAAGATTGTACTTATGCTATTGTGGATCTTGTTATTATTTATGTATTATCTCCTTGTTCGGTTGCACTTAATAATGCATGAAAGTTTGATTAAGTAAACTAGATTGTTATTTACACCTTGAAAAATTATGTTAAGTATGGTTGATAAATCTAGTCTGGAATTTTGGGTTATGATTGGATTAAGGGGATTTAGGTACCTCCTTGTTTCTCAGAAAAGTCTCCAGTCCTAAGAGCTTAAATGGTTCAAAATCAATCGGATGAATCATGGACTTGAGCGTTGCTTATGTGTCTTGGAGGTCATAACCATGCAGGATATGTTGGAAAAGTAGTTTTCTTATGTTCTCTTTTGAGATGTAGTTGATTGAATAATAGTGATGTTGCTTTCAATTGATTGTGATGAATTTGATTGTGTATTATTGATATATATTGTGACACATGTCACTTTCTGTAAAGTTGTGTTAAAAAAATATAAACCTCTTTTTACTCACTAATTGTTGTCATAACAGAGGGTCTGTTACATATGGTATCAGAGAAGGTTCAACCCTATGACATTGGATTGTTACGCCTTCCATTGTGTTAAAATTTTGATTAAAATCACGTCGCTAACTAAAATTTGAAATTGTTCATGTAGTTAATCATGGTTAGAGGACGTCGTGGAGGTAGACATAGTGGTGTTGGAGGAAGAGGTGCGACGCCTCTAATAGCCTACACACTAGAGGGGTCTAACCCTCAAGGAGAAGAAAAAATCATTGAACGGGAACAGGTTATTGTGGGAGATGTGGTCGGTATGATGAGATCCTTTTAGAGGATGTCAAAGGCCTTGATTAACTTACTTGGTAGAGATGAGGCAGAGTGTTTGTACCCAATGAGGGTTCACAACGCACTCATGTTGATAGTGTTAGCATACACATAGAACTTGAGAAGGTGAATTTTCTCAAGTTCATGGGTGCCATAGATGGCTCAGTCGTCGAGGCATGGTTGGAGTACTTGGAAATGTGCTTCGCATTTCATGATTACACCTCCAACATGAAGGTCTACATGGTGGTCTTTCAGCTGAAGGGGAGTGCTCTTCTATGGTGGAAGACACGCTTACCTCAACTAAACATGGTCATTGAAGACGTGTGATGGAAGTTGTTCGAGGAATGATTTCGAGAGAGGTACTTGCCGGAGGAATTCATTGAGTGCTAGCTTAATGATTTCAATGCCTTACAACTTGGTGGTCGTACGGTGCCAGAGTATAAGGCCAGATGATCCATATGGATGTTGGTGGCCTCCCACCTATTCCAACTGGTTCATTTTGGCAATCCTCCCCCCTTAGGAAGCAATGGTCTCCATTGCGTTGAGTTCCCCCATCAGATAGGGACATTTTTACTGAATTTGGCCCTAAGTGAGCCACTTGCCTTGGTGCAGGAGCTGCCCCGCTTTGACAACTCGATAAAGCTGGAGACATTGATGTCGGGTGCCTTTGATCTATGTGTCCACAATCTGATCACTAGATGCCTGTTGCATGTAGTCAGGGTTGAGTTATGTTGGTGTCAACTGCTCTTCTATCTCTGAGGTGTCCAATAATGGTGGGAAATATGGTTGAAGGAGAGCCACATTGAAGAATGGGTGTAGACCAAGGAAAGGGGGAATGTTGAGCACAAAAGCATTATCACTTAAATCCTTGGTGATGGTGTATGGCCCATATCGGAGTGGGTGAAGCTTCCGATGGGGCCCTATAAGGCGTTCTTTCTGCAAGTGAAACCAAACTTTGTCGCCCACCTGAAACTTATGTGGCACCTGGTGTTGATTATGGCACTTCTTGTACTTGGCATTGGACTTTTGTAAAATATCCTGAATCTGTTGGCGGATGTGATGGATCTTCTCAATGAACCAGGTGGCTTTGTCAGCTTCTAGTGGAGTAGGGGACGAGTTGACTGAGGTGCTCGCCAGGGGTAGTGCAACGTCCATGGGACCCAATGGTTGGAATCCCAACCCCACCTGAAAGGGGTTGTGGCCAATTGAGCTATGCAGGGCTCGGTTGTAGCTATGTTGGACATAGGGAAGACTCTCATCCCATGTGCGGGGGTGCTTGGAATTGTACATGCACAGGATATGTACGATCATACAATTGACGACCTCAGTTTGGCCATTTGTTTGGGGGTGGAAGGCAGTGGATTTGGTGAGCTTGATATCCAATAGTGACTAGAGGCTCGACCAGAATGTGTTGAGGAACCGACTGTCCTTACCTGAGACAATGGTTTTTGGGATCCCAAAGTGTACCCAGACGCATTTAAAGAAGAGCTTGGTAGTGGCTTCTGGAATGATGTTCTTCTTACAGGCGGCTAGAATCACCATCTTGGAAAAGCGATCAACAACCACAAAAACACAATCATTTCCCCTCTTGGTGGACAGGACGCCTGACATGTAGTCCATGGATACAGATTCCCATGGCTTGTTAGGAGTAGGAAGAGGGGTGTACCATACCTGTTTCCTAGTGGTCGGTTTGGCAATAGTGCAGGCCATGCAAGACCTGATATACTTGCTGACATCCTGTCGAAGTTTCGGCCAACAGAAATGTTTTTGCAGCACTTCCACTGTCTTTTTGATGCCAAAGTGTCCTGCCACCCGACTGTAGTGAGCTTCCCAGATCAGCTTCGCACGCTCGCTTGATGGAACGCAGAGATGGCCCAGACGGCACAACAACCCATCTTAAAGAAGGAAATTAGTGACCACTGAGTTTGCTCCCAACATTTGGTAGGTGGTGGAGAAGTCAGGATCTGTCTCATAGAGGTGGGTCCATCCAGAGGTCTCATGGCCACAAGAGTCTAGCACCATGGTGAGTTCCGCGACTGGAGGTTGGCTGAGGCAATCAGAAACTCAATTGGTACTTCATGTTTTATACTTGATGTTGAGGTGGAACTGTTGTAAGTATGTGGACCACTTCTGATGGTGGTCATTCTACAATTTGCCTTGGGTCTGCATGAATTGTAGTGGCTTGTGATCAATGTGGATGATTGTCTCCTTCCCCAGAATGTAATGTCTCCACTGGTGGTAGACTTGCACAATGGAGTACATTTCTTTTTCGTAATTAGGGTATTTGCGAACAACATCTGATAGTGTCTTACTATGATATGCCATGGGGTGGCCATGTTGAGTGAGAATGACTCCCACAACATAGTCTGAAGCATCTATCTCGATCTCAAAGGGATGCTAAAGGTCCAGTAATGAAAGTACCGGGGATGAGCACAAGCGCTTCTTCAAGTCATCGAAGGCTTCTTGTTGGGACAGGCCCCACACAAATGTTTCTTTATTGCCACCCCTGGTTACTTGGCTGAGGGCCCATGCGATATGAGAGAATCCCAATACGAACCTATGATAGAAATTGGCGAGGCCCAAGAAGATCCAAAGATCAGAGAGTGTTGTTGGGGCTAGCCAGTCACAAATGACCTGGATTTTGGCTGGATACACATGCACACCATGTTGATCGATGGTGTAGCCTAAGTAATAGACCATGTCCATGCCGAAGGAGCATTTTTCCAAGTTTGCATATAGTTTGTGTTGCCGCAAGGTGTGCAGAACCTGCTGAATATGTTGCAAGTGTTCTGCCCAAGTCTTGTTGTAGATGAGGATGTCATCCAGATACACCACTACAAAAGTATTGGTGAAAGGTCGCAAGATATCATCCATCATCCTCATAAAATTTGTTGGAGCATTTGTCAAACCAAAGGGCATGACCAACCATTCAAAAAGACCTTATTTTGACTTGAAGGCGATATTCCATACATCTGTATGTTCTATTGGGACCTGGTGGTAGCCAGATTTTAGATCAATCTTACTGAAGTATTTGGCCCCAGTGATCTGATCAATGAGGTCGTCGATTCGGGGAATTGGGTACTGGTTCTAGACTGTGGTTTTATTCAGTGCCCGGTAATCAATGCAGAGTCGCTAGGTCCCATCTTTCTTCTGCACCAGTACGATTGGGCTCCCACAAGGTGATGAGATGGGCCAGATGTGCCCCTTGTAGAGAAGTTCTTTGATCTGCCTCTTGATATCCTCATTTTCTAATAGAGAGCGACGGTAGACCGGTCCATTGGGTAGCGGTGCGCCTGGGGTCAGATCGATGGGATTCTTGACATGGAAGTGCAGAGGTACCCCGGTAGGAGAGGAGAAGACATCTGAGTATTCTTCCACGACCTTATCCACTTGCTTCTATTGTGTGGATAGATCGGTCGCAGGGGCCCTGGATGTGGCTGGGATATTTCTCTTACTCTGAGAGCGAATCATGAAGAAGACAAATTTTTCGGTCTGAGAGATGACCTTCCTGCATTGCTTGGTAGAGATCAAGGAAATAGCACTAGGAGGGACTGCCTCGGGTATCCTGTACAATTTCTTGTTCAAAGTAATAATAACACTACGAGGCCTAGACTCATATACAACATGACGTTTCCATAAATAAGGTTGGCCCAAAAGAACATTACAAACTTCGAGAGGAGAAACATCACACAATACCTTGTCTTTGAAGGGCTTGATGTCATACGATAGTCGACATTGTTGGTTGACGCGGAGATCGCTTCCTTGGCAGAGCCATCCAATGGTGTAGGGATACGGGTGTGGCGTTGTCGGCAGGTCCATCTACTTGATGACCTCTACTAAGATGAGGTTCTTATGGCTACCACTATCAACAATGAAGTGTAGCGAGGTGCCTTTTACCCACATCTGTGAATGGAAAAGGTGCTTTCCTTCTTCTGGCTCGTCTGGTTCATTAGACTGGAGCTTGGTGGTAGAAATGGTGGCACTGGGCTCCGTGTCATTGATCTTTCTTTCCCTTTCTAGTTCTGACTCAGAGTCAAAACCTGCATCTGATTTAGAGGATTTCACTTCGGCCACCAGTGACGGCTTTGAGAGACAATCAACAGTGTTATGCCAAGGGCTCTTATGGAAGTCACACCACTTCCTGATATTCTTCTTTGTCTTTCCGGTGTGTTTCTTTGCTTATGGCTTGGACTAGTTTTCTTGATACTGTCCATCTTTTCTCTTTCCTTTGTTTTGTAGGTTGGGGCCTCCCTTTCCTAGTTTTTTCTACGAGGGGTTCCCAGGCCCAAATTGTCGCGTCTTTTGTTTGAGCTTCTGCTCGATTTTGACGGCATATCAATAGGCTGCCCCCAAGGATGAGATGTCCATCAATTCCATTTTAGTCTGGATGTATCTATGCAGAGCACCGCATTACTTGAGCACTAGATGTCGCTCTGAATATTTGATACCCATCTTGGTGCACAGAGTATGGAAGATATTTGTGAAATCTGGCACAACTTGGTCTCTTTCTTGCCACAGTGTGGTCCATTTGGTATACAAGTCGTCATAGATTCCGACAGGGTAGTATTGTTCCTTAATAGCATCCCTGAAGGATTCCCAGGTGGTTGTGACTGTAAATAATGAGGGTACCTCTGTTTCCTTTTGCGCATAGAAAGTTTCCCACAAATCTTTGACATGGGGAACGACTTTGAGGAGCACAAAAGTAATTTTTTCTCTATTTGAAAAGTTATGAACATAAAAATACCCTTCTAGTAGATTCAACCACTTGTCTACAACATCCGCGTCTATCTGACCTTCAAATATAGGAATGTTGAAGTTGATCTGTACCTTGAAGGGGGCGACGCCTCAGCTCGAGGAAGATGTGTCGCTTATTGGTAGCCGCCAAAGGATTTGTGTGAAACTATCCATCATATCGTTCCTCTATTGCGTGAGGGATTCCTCAAGCAACATTTTGAAAGGATCTCCTATCCCTTCATATTTATTTTCTCTTGCCATGAGAGGTCATTTGGGCATGCGAGAGCTTTTTTCCTCAAGAGAAACAAGCTCGAGACCCAATTCTTTGTACCCTGACCTTGTTGGGGACATGCATTAAGATGATAAGGAGAAGACCACTCTGATACCACTGATCCGTATTTTATGAGTATAACGAAACGAATATAGATTATTAAAAGATGCTTAACACAGAATAACAGAGATACAATAAAACTGGTTTTCTATTCAATAAGGAAATAAGATGAAACTGTAAAATGCAGCAGAAAACAAGCTTGTTGGAATGGTGGCAGCTTATCTCTGAGAAGAGATGTGACGACTGTGCTCATTCGCAAGAAGATGATTACAATGAGGATCTAAAGGCCTTTTTACAATAAACAGGAATGTCAAAATCCCTAGACATCCAAAAACCTAACCCTAGGAGATGAAGTGCCAAAAGTCATGTGGGCCCCGTTTGGGTAAGTTAGTCGGTCAACTTCCTGGGGTCGTAACTTTTGCATACGATATCCGTTTTAGGCGCACGATAGACCGTTGGAAAGGTCTATCCAAGGGCATTTTCGACTATGGCGATCTCTAAAAATGTTGTTTAGGGCCTCAAAATGGCCCCGCAAGCCAGTGACCTGAAAACTAGGAAAAAAACTGCCAAACTGGAAAACTGCCAAAATGAACCAGTTGGAATAGGTGGGAGGCCACCGACATCCATATGGATCACCAGATTCATGGATCTACTTAGGTATTCTCCACATCTAAACATGGACAAGTTGAAGGTCAACAAGTTTGTGTTTGGCCTTAACTTCAATATTCGTGCGAAGGTGAGGATTCTAATGCCTCATAATTTTCACGATGCATTTCAGAATGCCCTCATAGCTGAGAAAGAGATAAACAATAAGGGTCAGGGAAGGACCCCTTCTAGATCGACTAGAAATATTACATCAGGAGCACAACAACATCAGACACTAGCCAAAAATACTTTGATGCATCGAGATACACCTAGAGTACCTACGTTCATGACACCATAATGACAGAATCATCAACAAAGGACTCCTTACAGAGGACCACATCGACAACAACGTCATCAACAACAGTTTAGGCATGTTCAACAGAACAAAACAAGTTCAAATGTTGCTAGGCCAACAACTTCTACTTCGGGGACAAGGAGTACTGGACCAAAGACTGAATGTTGGACATGTGAAGAGCCAATTTACCAGTGATATTATTCAATTGAGAAGGCCAAAGCGGTCAGATTAGGAGGACCCACTATAGTTGGATATTTGAAAAAGGAAAACAAGATACATGTAGTGGTGAATAACCACTAGTCCGAGCACCATTCCACTATGCTCGAGACATCAAGTACAATCATCGACCAAACTTTTATTATTTTGATAGATCATGTGCTACATAGAGCTTTATCTCTAGTGCAGCGCTAAAGAGAATTAAGGTAAAGTCAATCGATCAGGACGAGTTTAGATACGTAGAAATGGCATCAGGTGCCAAACAAAAGTTTGGAGGAAAGGTTACAGATTGTAGCATTAAATTGGGAGATTTTGTAATGAATGCCAACCTATATGTCACCATATTAGGATCATATGACATAGTGATTGGTATGGACTGGTTGGAATTGCATGATGCGATACTCAACTGTAACACGAAATGATTAAGTTCGACAAATGATGTGGGACAGAGTAGAGTGATTGCAAGAAGGAACCAAGGGATGTCCTTGAGATTTATTTCTTCCCTACAACTACAAAAGAGTATGTGCAATGGATGCAAGATTTATGAAATATTAGCGCTAAATAAAAAGGGAGAGACAGAAGGATTATAAAAACTTCCAGTAGTATGAGAGTTCATAGATGTGTTCCTAGAAGTGTTACTAGGTTTACCGCCTGAAATAGAGTTGGAGTTTACAATCGACATGAAACCTGGAACTGAACTGATAGAAAGAATTCCTTATTGGATGTTAATGCCTAAGTTACAGTAGTTGAAAATGCAATTGAATTAGTTTTTGGACTTGGGACTTATGCGTCCAAGTGTGTCACCTTGGGGTACGCAAGTTATTTTCGTAATAAAGAAGGATTGATTGTGGAGACTTTGTATTGACTACTGTCAATTGAACAAAGGGACAATCAAGAACCAGTATCTATTGCCAAGGATTGACGATTTGTTTGATCAGATGAAAGGAGCAATGTTGTTTTCAAAGATTTACTTGAGATCAAGATATCACTAGTTACGAATTAAAGAGGAAGATATCCCTAAGAATACATTTAAGACGATATTCAGACACTATGAGTTTACAGTTTTACCATTCAGACTGACAAACGCCCCGGGGGTATTCATGATCTTGATGAATGGGGTGTTCTATGAATATATGGACAAGTTTGTTCAAGTATTTATTGACGACATACTAATATATTCTTGGATGAAATAAGAACATGAAGAACATTTAAGATTGGCACTACAGTGTCTACGAGAAGACAAATTGTATGGGAAACTGTCAAAATGTTCTTTTTACCATTTGAAGATTCATTACTTGGGACATATCATATTTGGTGAAGGTATCGCTCTAGATCCGGTGAAAGTAGAGGCTATTATGGAATGGTTTTCTCTGAAAAATGTACAAGAAGTGCACAACTTTATGGGTTTAATAGGATATTACCGATGATTCACCGAAGGTTTTTCAAGGATAGCAAATCCGATCACGAAATTGCAAAAGAAAAACAAGAAGTTTGTTTGGACAGAGAAATGCATGGAAGCATTTCAAAAACTTAAAGAGTTGTTGATGATAGCACCAACACTGAAAGTCCCTGACATGGACAGGGAATTCTTGGTATGAATAGACACATCCAAGGATGGTTTAGGTAGAGTTTTAATGCAAGACGATCGAGTGATCGCTTACATTTCAAGGAAATTGACAAAGCATAAGGATAACTAAGAAACGCATGACTTGGAGTTATTGGAAATTTTATATTCCTTGAGAGTTTAGAGACACTATCTGATTGGACGAAAAATTCAAATTAAAGACATATTACTATGGATTGCAACATATATTTACACAGAGTGACTTGAACGTGCAACAAAGGTGTTGGTTAGAATTACTTAGCGAATACGACTTGATATTACTTACATTAAGGCAATGGTAAATAGAGTGGCATATGCATTGAGTCGGAGACCATGCATATTCTCGGTAATACCTCTTAAGACAAATCTTCGAGAAAAGATTCTAGCGTTACAGATAGATGATTATTGGTACAAGGAAGTTAAAGAAACTATTGGACAAGATACCATGATGGTACCAAAGTTTGAAGGTTATGCATTGAACAATGATGGATTGTTGAGGTATAAAAACATGATTTACGTACCACCTATTGACGAATTAAGAAGTTTGATCTTAAGGGAAGTGCATCATGTAGTGTACATGGATCATCTGGGATTCACGAAGATGAACACGGACCTTAAGACTTTATTCTTCTGGAAGAGAATGAAAGAAAACACAATTAGTTACATAGTGATATGTCTAGAATGTCAGCAAGTGAAGGATGAACATAGACATTCGGCAGGATTATTACAGCCACACGTTATTCAGTAATCAAAATGGAAGGTCATTTTGATGGAATTTATTGTTAGATTTCCACTGACGGTAAGGAGACACGACTCAATTTTCATAGTAGTTGACACTATGTCGAAGAGTGAACACTTTATCCCTGTACATATGATGTATCAGGCACCAGACGTAGCTAGAGTCTTTGTCGGCGATATTGTGAGATTGCATGGTGTACCAAGAAGGATCATATCTGATCGAGGATCGGTGTTTACATGAAAAAATTGGACCATTTTCCAAGAGGCTTTGTGAACACAACTGAATTTCAGTACAACATATCACCCTGAGAAAGACGGGCAGACAAAAAGAATGAACCAAATTTTGAAGGATATGTTGTGTATCTATGTAATGGACCAAAAAAAACATTGGGAACATTTCTTGCCACTAGTAGAGTTTGCATACAAGAACAACTATCAAGGTACCATTAAGATGCAACCATTTGAGTTTCTTTACAGGCGACCATGTCAGACACTGTTGAGTTGGGATCGAATTGAAGATAAGGTCATGGTAGGATCGGAAGTGATTCAAGAAATGGAAGAACAAATGAAATCAATAAGACAAAGGATTAAAGAAGAGCAAGATCGGCAGAAGAGTTATGTTGATGCACGTCACATTGATCACAATTATGAAATTGGTGACAAAGTTTTCTTGCGGGTGAAACTTCAAAAGAGTTCAATAAAGTTGTGGAATGGAAAGGACCAGTGGCTTATCGATTAGCCTTGCCTAATTTTTTGAGGCGTATGCACGATGTATTTCATGTATCTATTTTGATACATTATGGTATTGATCCTACACATGTGATTGACATGAGTTCTTTACAGGTGTCAGACGATGGTGCTCTGATGGAAAATCCAATCCGCATTTTGGATCATCACATTCGATAGCTACGACGTTGAATATTCGATTAGGTCAAGGTCCAGTGGGAAAATTATAGTCCACACTCGGCCACCTGGGAGGATGCCTATGATATGCATTAGCAATTTCCTTACTTGTTTGATAGATTAGACTTATATATCTATGTCAGATACTTTATTTACTGCATTTTATAAACTGTACAACTTCAGGACGAAGTTTAAAACAAGAGGGGGTGTATGTAACATCCTAGTCTACTGAGCACATCTTATCAACTTATTCTTTGAGGAAACTTGTGTGCAAGTGATACGATTATAATACATGGTGATTTTGTTTTGATTATGGATTATTCATGATGATGATATGGTGTACTTATTATTTTTTATATGTATATTGACATATTCTATTGATGATTTTTCCTGAGTGTGCATGACACTTGACAGATTGTGGATGTCGATGGCATCAATAGACTACCTTGGACTCTGAATTGAGTTACGGAGTGGATTGTGTTTGGTTTGAGTATTCATTTTACACATATGCGACATATGAATGATTTAGTATGATTATGTATATGGATCAGTGACAGTGTTTTTTCAATGGATGTTTTTTTACAATCCTTGATAATTAGACTCACATAAGGAGTAAAGGGGTCCTGCAAAGAAAACCAGATATTGATGGAGAGGTGTGGCAGTGTCCCTGTCACAACCTTCTAGCACTCCTGTCGTTTCTTGAATTGTAGGTTAACGATTACCTAGTTTGAAAGGTCCATGATGTCGTGAGGGAAGACTAAGATATTCACTCACAAATATTTATAAGGGGTGTGCAATAAGGCAAAGTCCTTATTCCTTAGAATCCCTTAGTCTCTCACAAGGTCGCCCAAGTGGAGTGTTAACTCCAAGGGTTGGAAAAACTACCAAAATCAGTCAAAGGAGAGTGGCCCCCTTGGAGCAAGGAGGTGCATCTTGAAGGGCACGTCGCGTAATTAAAAACTTGAGTCAATAAATCTAGGTGGCCTAGAAAACTTGAAAATATTTAGACCTTGTCAGATTTAAAATAATTAATTAAGGAGTGAATATATTAATTATAAATCCTAATAAAAGTCAAAACCTAAGTCTAAGTTTTAGTTAGGATACTAATTTAAATTTATTACTTAAATTAAAAGAAATGAGACAAATGTAATTGAGGATCTAAAATAGTGAGAAAATCTAAAGAGGTGATAAAATGCACATGTGTGCATGAAATTAATAATTTGGATTTTTAAAATTAGAAGAAATAACAATAGGAGAGAATAGGAGAACACTTGGAAAAGAATCTTGAGACAACCTTCCACTAGTCTAACTAGAAGACGACTCCTAATAAAACTCTAACTAAGATCTAGTTAGGAGGCACTCAGTTAATGAGAATCTCGGGAATAAAGGGAAAACTAAGAGAGAAAATAGGAACACATGTGAGGATGTGAGGGAAATTGACCTTTTTAATTAAAATAAAATTAGTAATTACTTTTGCAACTTGGGGAGAGTGTGACAAGTGCGAGGGTGAATAATCCTAATTTATTTAATTAAAAATTTAATTAAATGGTGCATGTGGACATGTGTCAATAAAGAAAATTTCTATAAAAAAATTGGTTTAGATGAGAAATGTATCTCACTGTTTATTGGTAAAGTTATGCTTCCAAAATCATTTTGGGACTGTGTTTTAATTGTGAGAGTTGGGAGACCAATTTTGAGGATAGAGTGGTAGCTCTCCCTTGCGAGGAAAACTTGGTGCTATAGTATTTATGGTTTTTGTGCTTGGCCCCTTTGAGACTCCAGGGGCTAAGGGGGAAGAAGAGTACCCCTAGAGTTGGCTAGGAGGTACTGGTGAAGTCTCAACGATTAGCAAGCAAGAGAAAGGAAGGAACGTCAGTTGCCGAAGAATATCATCAAGCCCGTATTCATCGATTACGTTATTCTTATTTGAGATTTGTTTTTGGTAATAAGCTTAAATTGTATATGTTAGCACTTCATAAATCCATTCGACTAATAAAAAGACGACGAAGGTAAATATTTCAACCAACTTTGAGGCTCGAAACTAGCCTTTCAGACCTGGAGAGGGCTCTCTCGGGAGACACGGTCTCAGCATGGGATATGGCTTTAAAGTTGTTGGCTAGATTTAAAACCTTTGAAATAATGGGTTCTGGTTATATTGGCGCAATAGAGTAATACCTTGGGATATGGAGTCGGTTTGAGAAAAGAAATGGGAACAAATGAATCAGTGAATGAACTTGAGAGGATAAAGGCTAAGCGAGCAACAATCTTCAGTGTAAAATCGTTGTGTGAGGCGGGGAGAAATTACATAAAGAAACTCAGAGCACCACTGAGGATGAATTCAAAGTTTTAACTTTAGAGGAAATACGTTTTGTCTAAATGGTGGGAACAACGGGTGTTGCGCAACAAATCCACAAGTTCGAAATTTCGTTCTAATTTAGACATAAAAAAATATGAATAAAGAAACAGGAAGTATGTACGCAAAGAAAGGAAAACAATATATCCAACTGCTACAATTATAATCTTTTCATCAAAGCTTCAGGACTTTTGCATTAAATTTCGATCGAGCTCAAAGTACATACAATAATCATTGTCTATACTGATTTTTCCAACCAACATGGCTTACATTGAAAAGATCAAATATACAAGAGAGGGAGTCGCTTGGGCTACCCTTCTCTTCTAACTAATATCTTTAAAAAATAGGAAACTGATTGTTCTTTGTTAAAAGACTCTTCGCATGATGCTTTTCCAAAAATAGACAACAAATACATATGGCTACATCATGACTATTTGTAATCCACCACGAGGATTCGGTTATCGATCAGGTCTCGTTGTGAGAGCATGATGTGTCAATTTTTTCCTTAGATCAGATATCTGAACAAACAAGTGTCTATCAGAGTCCCTCTATCTACTGTAATGGCTTTGATTTCTGTCATGCGCTCGTTTGTTGGGGGAATGTGCACGGCAAGTGGATGTTGACTGTCATGGCCATTGAAAAAATGACAAAATGTCTTAGGGCGATGTCTCTTTCAAAATTGTCAATACTTTCATTATGTTTGCGGATACAGGAACAAACTCAGCTAATCTTGTTTCTTTTGTCCGTTGGCGAGAGCTACACGGGCTTTCTCCTTGGCTGCTTCATATTCCCTATAATGTTTTGCATACCTTTCTTCTGAAAATCATTGTTCTTCGTGTAGCTGTACGATTGTATATTGTGCCTCTTTAAGATGTCTTTTGAGCCACGTCACGTTCCCTTCATGACCTTGTGCAACCGACACTTCAATGGCCTTTGTCGCTAGTTGTTGTCTCAACTCCCTATTTTCCTGGTAAAGTTCGGTGATAGCTAGTTTCGCTTGCTTTAGCTGCTAAGATGGTTATTGATAATTTTTACCCGTGACATCCATCCTCCTCGTTCTACTCTCACTTTATTGGCTTGTACCTTCAACAGGTTCTATCCGAACAACGTGCATAAGTACTTTTTCAGCAACAGATCTTCCACATGGCTCATCTGGGATTCGAGTTTCCCCAACTTCCTTATAATTATTTGGCCTGCCCCTTATTCAAGGTATCTGTTGTTGGGGATACAAGGCTTATAATGTCTTTCCTTCCTTTTTAGGTCTTTCCACTCCAAGGTCCATGCGATGTGATATCATCATTTCCACGGATAAAGGGAAAACTCCCTTTGTATCCTTAGGGATGTTTGTCATGAGTGAGAATGAATCCCAATCGCTTTGGGGCTCAGGCCTGGCGATTATGCCACTTTGTGTGCCCTTCCTTATGTTTTGGGAGGTTTCCATGGAGTGACCAGATTTATATCCTACACGCAGTGAACCCATCAAATGCACAAGGCGGGAAATTCGATCATCCCAGGCTTGCGAGAAAAATTGCAAACAGTGCGTGGACCTGGTTTCACGAATAAAATGGGTGTAGAGCATCTAAAATTTATAACAGATTGGGTGGAAGGAGGAATTGTTCCAAAGAACACCGAATTCATGGAAACTAGATGTTTCAAATCGAATTGCAGATTTTCCATAGCACATCCCCACTTGTAAAGTACATGCGATAAGGGATGCAAGGCATACATGATACGAATGCCATGGTTTTTCATTTCCTCGACCTTCATAATGAACTGATAATGGTTACTACACTTGCTGAAACGACTTCCATTAACTACTTGAATCGATCTGGGGAAAGTAGAGACTGCCTTTTAATACGACCCAACTCTCTGGGAACAACATACCCGTACCATTTATGCATGTTTCGACCCTGACATCCCTTCTCGTTTCCAAGGGCCAACCGACCACTTGCTGACTTCGACCCCTTCATTGTTTCATACCTAAATTCACATGTTTTGACATATGGGATATAACTCGACTAAATCCGACTCTAATTGAAATAAAAATGGTGGTGCTAATAGTTGGCTCCAACAAGGATGCTATCCTCCCCGCGAGGTAGAAAAGAACAGTAGACCAAGTGCCTGACCATTGGGCCTTATTTCGACTCTTCGACATTGAAATATGAAAAACAAAACACAAACTAAACCTATCGACACAGTTTCTAAAAGACTCAGCATAAACTCAGGGCCTTCACTTCAAGCTTCATTTTTCTGCTAACCTACAGACTTGACAAAAAAATAAAACGACTATTTACAATGACATGTTACTTAAACATAATTTATTTCATCAGATAATGTTTGAGGAACTTGTCGTTTACAAGCCCCCAACCAACACACTCACCATTTAGTTCTTCCATAAAATAAGCATTATTTCTGCGATGTGCACCAATTTTGAATGGACCCGTCCACAGATTATCGAATTTTCCGTGCTTTCCTTTGTCCTCATTTCTTGCATCCCATCTCAACACCAGATCACCCAACTGAAAATCCTTTGGCTTAGAACGCTTGTCAAAGGATTTCTTCATCCTTTCCTAGTGGAGCTGTGGTTGATTGTACACTTGTTCCCTCATCTGTTGTGTGTGAACCAGCTGATTTATTCTTCTCTGCGTGTCATTTGGCTCAACCTCCTGCTCTTGCAGCAACTTTCTGATGGGCAACCCCAGTGTGGTAGGGAAAATTGTATCTGTGTCTTATACAATCTGAAAAGGAGACATTGAGATGGACTTCTTGGTGGTAACCTGATCCGCCCACAGTGCATAGATAATATTTTTATGCCAATATTTCTTATTTTCTTGCAGGAGTCTTTTGATGATCCTAGTCAGGCTCTTATTTGATGATTTTGCTAACTTGTTTCCTTGTGGGTAGTACATTATAGAATGCCCCAAGTTTATTTTGTAATACTGAAAAAACTTCTCCATATTCTTGGAGTTGAATGTGGCTGCATTGTCTGTTATGATCTTGATGGGGCATCTGAATCTCGACAAGATGTTTGTCTCTAGAAGTTGGATGATGAATGTGTCGGTAGCTTGCTTCGTGGGGATCTCTTCTATCCATTTCATGAAGTAGTCAGTGGTCATGAGTATCCATTTGTGTTGCGCTGAAGATGGAGGATTTATTTCCCCTATGAAATCCAAACCCCACTGCATGAAAGGTTCTTCGACTGAGATCGACTTTAGTTGCAGGGGATGCATCTCTATTCTTCCATCGAAAATCTGGCACTCGTGGAAACTGAACACTTATTTGTAGACTTCTACGAATATGGTAGGCAAATAGTAACCCTCTCTTAGGATTTTATGTGCGGTGGTTTTTCAGTAATGGTGTCCCCTACAGTCACCCTTGTGAAATGATTTTGTGGCTTGCTTCGCATCATTTACTAGCAAATAGCTCAACAACATTCCCCCAGGATCTTTCCAGTAGAGTGAGTTATCCAAGATGCATAACTTTACCTCTTTAAGCTTTAGAAATTGGGGCTTGGTATTACTTATGCCTGGAGGGGCCTGGAGATTCTTCAACACATAGATGATGTATGCATACCACGGTGAACTGATGAACTTCTGAGACACCTGCACATCCGTTTCTTCCTGAGGACTCTCTGACAAATTGTAAATGAAATTGATTCCCATAGCGTCACAGTCCGACTGTGCCATCATCTTCCCAAGGCCCTGACCCTTGATTAGTTTCGCAGGCTTAATATCAAGGTCATATTCTAGCATGGCTGCTATCCACTTACCTCTCCTTCCTTCAGGGTCGGGCTGAGTCAGGATATCCTTGATTGAGTTGCTTGTCATGTAATAAATAACGTGGGAGTGTAAAATGTACATCCTGAACTCCTTTAGGGATTTTACTAAGCTGTATTCTTGTTTCTCCATAATTTCTTACCTTAGTGGAGCATCCCTCAACATTCGAATGAAATAGGCTATGGGATTCTCGAAGTTCTGCTTGCCTTTCTGTAATAGCACTCCAACAATCATATGCTCTAATGCGAATAAAAAAAGGATGAAATATTTTGTGGAGTCTGGACTGGCTAGAACAGGAACTCTAGTCAACACTATTTTGATATCTTCGAATGACTTCATGTATTTCGGGTTCCACTTGATCTTGTTCCTATTTTTGAGCATGGAGGTGATATTCTTTATAATCTATGCCAGGTTTGGGATGAATCTTCTCAAGATGTTTACTTTTCCCAGGAAGGATTGCACTTCCTTCTTACTGCGGAGAGTGCCGATTTTCAGGATTCCTTCAACCCTGCTGGGGTCTATCTTAATGCCTTATTTCGAGACAATGTGTCCCAATAGCTTCCCTTCTTCCATCCCGAAATGTGATTTCTTTGGATTTAGTGATATGCCGAACTTCCTGCACTTCTGGAAAAATTTATTCAAATGCTCGAGGTGTTGTTCATCGGAGGCAGAGTATACCATGATGTCATGATGTCATTCAGATAGATCACAATGAACTTGTCCCTTTCGTCAGCAAATGCTATGTCCATTTCCCTCTGGAAAGTGGCACCAACGTTCATCAGGCCAAAAGGCATCTTGGCATACATGAAATGCCCCCATGGGGTCATGAAAGACGTTTTTTGTCTGTCGTCTGGGTGGAACATGATTTGATTATACCCTGAAAAACCATCCAGCATGGACATCTTCTGGGACCCCACCACCTTTTGCAGGATATAGTCCATTTTAGGGAGAGGGTAGTGGTCCTTTAAGGACACTTTTTTCAAGTTTCAGAATTCCACACACAGTCTTATTTCGCCGCTCTTTTTTCTTACAGGTACCAAATTATCTACCCATTTCGAGAATTTTAAAGAAACGATAATATTAGATTCGAACAGTTTCTTTACCTCCTTTTCGATCAGCGGCAGTAGCAGGGGATTTATCCATCGCAGCTTCTATTTGAAAGTCTTATGGTCTTCTTTGAGAGGGATGACATGTTGAATTACTTTTGTGTGATGCACCTTCAAATCGTCACAGCTCCATGCGAAAATGTTGGGGAAATCCTTCATGATCTTGACGTAGTCTTTCTTAACCTAAGGACTGAGCATTTTCGATAATTTGATTATTTTTTATTTCTCCTCAGTCCCGATGTTGCAATCTTCAATGTCCTCTTAGTTCACAGTGATATTGGGATTTCTAGCCACGTCATTTTTGTCAAACAACTTTTCCAATGGTACTAACTCCTTCGGGATGATGTTATTTTTCAGTGTACTATGTCCCTTCCTGCTATCTAGTTCTGGAAAGGTTCATCATTACTGTGCGCATCCGCGCTCCCATTCTCGTAGCAGCAACATTCATCGTCAATGTTTGCATTAGAAAACGTGTCACTCATTTGGAGAAATATCTCCACCTTCTTGTGGTCCTCAAACACCTTCCAATGTCTGATATTATCGGGCACTGTCAGCCTGTGTTTGAATTGGATCTCGTATTTTCTATTTGGGAAGATGGGAATCTTATAAACTGAGGCCGAGGTGGCCAATGCATCGGCGATCTGATTTTTCTCCCTTGGGATAGCAGATCGATCATACTTTGAAAATTATTCGAGGAGGTCTAGCACCAAATTTTTGTATGCTCTTAGCCTGGGGTATTTGGACTGATATATGCCTTTGACCTGATTTATGACCAGTTCAGAGTCTCTGCGCACTACGATCTTCTTTGCGCCTAATTATTTCAACACCTTCAGGCCCATAATCAGTGCCTCATACTCGACCATGTTGTTTGTGAATTTGAACGTGACCTTGTATGAGTGCAACTTTGTGCCCACCTCAGGGGGGCTTACCCATATGTCGACACCTTCTCCTTCCTTACTAATAGCACCATCGAAACTCATGTTCCATGTGGTCTTTTGGGTCAGCGCATCCTCCTGCTTTCCCTGTGGTTTCCTCATCGGCTGTCATGATGGTTGTCGGCTCTTCCTCTTCAATACTCAGGTCATTGTAGAATATAGAGGAACCAACCTCGGTGTTGATGGAGTATATGGGATGGTTATTTAGCTGTGTCTTGCTTCTTACCATGTATTTCAGCAACACTTCTTTGTACAACCGTCTATCCTGGCCAGAGATAGGAATGGTGGCATATGACATGTCCATTTGCAGGGTCCCCTTTAACTTTGCAGCCCACGACCTAGACAACAACATGCAAAAATTAGGGGGTATGTCCGCCATGACCACGTTCATCACCATGTTCTTCGAAGGAATTTGGGCCAATGACACGACCAATTACTTGATGAGACCCAAGCACTTGACTTTCCTCGAATCAAAAGAGAAAAGGTCCTTATAGGGCCTAGTGATGTCCAAACCCAATTCATCCATGATCACCTTTGGCATGATTTTGTGTGACATGACTAAATCAAGCATGGCATTATGCAGGGTCATGTCATGAACCTTTATACTAACATAGAATGGAGGGACATCCTCATCCTTAGTATCACTTGTCTCTTCAATGCGTGGACTAAACCGGATATCAGGGTGATCGTCTTGGACATTCAAAGTATCGAGGGTCCCTACCATTTTCAACATTTTAATAATTTTCTCCCAATATTCACCCTTTATGATAAG
The DNA here is from genome assembly GCA_009831015.1 of Picea engelmannii. Taxonomy (NCBI): domain Eukaryota; kingdom Viridiplantae; phylum Streptophyta; class Pinopsida; order Pinales; family Pinaceae; genus Picea; species Picea engelmannii. The sequence goes on along the minus strand of ML776559.1, from coordinate 2,585,598 downwards.
TTCATTAAAGGGGATAGAGATTTTGATCTTGGACATTTCATGCTCAAATTTAAAGGAAGGACAGACCTTCTCTACCTCTTTTCCACCATCTTCTCGGCTTGCTTCGGACGTTTTCTTCAGGGCCTCCTCCTTTGACTTTGCCTTTTCAGTCACATCCTTGGTCATGTTGTTCGGCCTTGGTCGGCTTGTGGAAGGGGTGTCCACCTGAGTTTTCCTTATGGGATTTGTCTGTTGAGCTTCAGTGTGTGCCTCCTTGTTCCTGAGGTTATATTTCTTCTGAAACTATATGGTGGAGTTCTGGTAACCCTTCCTGAACTCTTTCGTCTCCTAGGAAAGTGCATCATCTATTTCCCCAAACGATGCATCATCTATCTCCAGCATAAAATCATCATTTTGTCTAATGTATTGATCATGTCTGCACTTCATTAAAAACACACGCAGGTTTTTTTCGTCGCAACAATGCATTTTTTCTTCGAACATCTGATCGAAATCCTTGTCCGCGTAATTATTGTTCTGGAACGGAGGCCTTGTCTGTTGGTCGCCCTGGTCTCTCTACTCGCTTTGTTGGATTTGGGGAGCTTGACCCCTCCTGAGGTTTTTATTTCTGGGTTAGGGGTCATGTTGTTCTCGGGTGGTAGGTCTATTTACCACATACATGCTCTCCATCAGCTTCTCCATCATTTTCATCATCAATTCAAACTTATCGCCCGAGGAACAAGATGTCGATGGTTGTGCATCTCCTTGGGGCTTCTTATTGCCTCTGTTGAATCTTTGTTTGAGCTTCCCTGACGCCATCATATTTACCTCGACTTCGATCATGTTGCTCATTATCACGTCTAGATTTGTTGATCTTCTTTCTCTCAATAACAAGGCGAAATCGTTGTCAAACGAATCGGTGTATCGCAACTGTGTGGCCTCGGGGGCTGGTTGGACTTCTGCAGGAATCTATTTATAAACCTTCATGAAACAGGATGATAATTCTTGCACCATCTCCTCTGGTGCCTTCTTCATATTATTTTACTACGTTAACAGTTGCAAGGGGTTCTTCTTGTCTCCCCACCTAGTAATGAAAGATGTCTCGAACACAGCAAAGTCTCGAATGCTCGCAATCAGGAGGAATTTGAACCATTTCCTCACCTCCCCCGAAAAACTATGCGTGAAAAAACTCATTTTCCCATCTGCATAGTCCACCTCCTCTAGGTCGAAAAAATCATTGAACCAATCTAGATGCCTCTGGGATGAAACATTCCCTTTAGCATCATAGAGCTTGATCCTATGGCTGTAATTTTGGGGAAAATCATGCAGTTGGGCTAGCAGAATGAGGGGGGTGAATCTAGTGGCCATGGCTCCAGGAGGGTTGGATATTTGAGGGATATTATTAGATATCAAGGGTTGGAATCTCTTCTGGTCGAAAACTATCTCATCCAAGCTAGTTTCCGACTTGGAACTGAATAGGGTTTTCTCGAATAATGCGTCAAACTAAAGGTCGTCAATGCTTTGCATGTCGTCTTTGGGTAAGGACAAGCTTTTGTTCAGGTAATAGAACAGATCTGGTGCTTTCTCTCTAGTCCTGCACATAATCTTCTCGGGCTCGTACACAGGCTCTGTAGTGTTTGGGTCAGGATTTTCTCTGGTATATATTGTCTTTGGAGCTAGGGTTCCTCAACTGCGCTACTTAATGCTACTGTTATTTTTTACTGGAGTCGCCAGTGTAAAGGTTTTAGCCGCTACAAATGTTTGTCCCTCTGTTACCCTCAGGGGTCAACTACGACGTTAGTCGTTCTCCTAGGGAAAATCTATTCAATTTCATCCCAAACAATGACACCGGAATGCTAGAAATCCGTAAATCTGTTCGGTTGATAAAAAGATGATGAAGGTAACTATTTCAACCAATTTTGAGGCCCGAAACAAGCCTTTCGGACCTGGAGAGGACTCTCTTAGGAGACACGGTCTCAGTGCAGGATATGGCTTTAAATTTGCAAGCTATATTTAAAACCTTTGAAATAATGGGTTCTAGTTATATTGGCACAATAAAGTAAGACCTTGGGCTATGGAGTCGGTTCGAGAAAAACGATGGGAACAAATGACTCGGTGACTGAACTTGAGAGGATAAATACTAAGCAATCAACAATCTTACATGTAAAATCGTTGTGTGGGGTGGGGAGAAATTACAAAAAGAAACTCAGAGCACGGCTGAGGATGAATTTGGAGTTTAACTTTCGAGGAAATATGTTTTGTCTAAATGGCGTGAACAAGGGGCGCTGCGCAACAAATCCACATGTTCAAAATTTCGTTCTGATTTAGACAGAAAAAGATATGAGTAAAGAAACATGGAGTACATACGCAAAGAAAGGAAAACAATAAATCCAACTACTACAATTAGAATATTTTCATCAAAGCTTCAGGACTTTTTCTTTAAATTTCGATCGCGCTCAAACTACATACAATAATCACTATCTATACTAATTTTTCCTACCAACCTAGCTTACAATCAAAATATCAAATATATAGGTGAGGGCGTCGCTTGGGATACCCTTCTCTTCTAACTAATATCTCTAAAAAATAGGAAACTGATTGTTCTGCGTTAAAAGACTCTTCGCATGACGCTTTTCCAAAAATAAACAACATATACATATGGATACATCATGATTGTTTGTAATCCGCCATGGGGATTCGGTTATTCATCAGGTATCATTGTGAGAGCATGATGTGTCAATTCTTTCCTTCGATCAGATATTTGAATGGACAAGTGTCTGTCAGAGTCCCGTTATCTGTTGTAACGACATTGATTTCTGTCACGCGCTCATTTGTTGGGGGAATGTGTGCGGCAAGTGGCTACTAACTATCATGGCCATTGGAAAAATGAAAAAATGTCTTAGGGAGATGTCTCTTTCAAAACTTTCAAGATTTTCATTATGTTTGCAGATACAGGAATGAACTCAGCTAATCTTGTTTCTTTTGTCTGCTCGCATGAGTTGCACGGGATTTCTCCTTGGTCGCTTCATATTCCCTATAATGTTTTGCATACCTTTCTTCTGACAACCGAAGTGCTTCCCGCAGCTATACGATTATATCCTACACCTCTCTGAGTTGTCTTTTGAGCCACGTCACGTTCCCTTCGTGACCTTGTGCAGCTGACACTTCAATGGCCTTTGTCGCTAGTTGTTGTCTCAGCTCCCTGTTTTCCTGGTAAAGTTCGACGATATCTAGTTTCAACTGCTTCAGCTGCTGAGATGGTTATTGATCATTAATACCCATGGCATCCATCCTCCTCATTTTTCTCCCACTTTCTCGGCTTGTACCTTCAACAGGTTCCAACCGAACAACGCGCATAAGTAATTTTTCAGTAATCGATCTTGTGTGCAGCTCGTCTGGGATTCGGGTTTCCCCATCTTCCTTATTCTTCTTTGGCCTGCCCCTTCTCCGAGGTATCTGTTGTTGGGGAGATAGGGCTTCTAATGTATTTCCTTCATGCGCAAGTATTTCCACTCTAGGTTCCACGCAGTGTGATATCATCATTTCCCCGGATAAAGGGAAAATTCCCTTTGTATCCTTGGGGATGCCTATCGTGAGTGAGAGCGATTCTGCCATTTTACGTGCCCTTCCTTATGTTTTCGGACGTCTCCATGGCATGACCATATTTATATCCTATGCACGGTGTACCAAGAAAATGCACAAGGAGGAAAATTCGATCAGTTCGGGCTTGCGATAAAAATTGCAAACAGTGTGTGGACCTAGTTTCACGAATAAAATGGGTGTAGAGAATCTAAAATTTATAACAGATAGAGAGAAAGGAGGAATCATGCCAAAGAAAAACGAATTCATGGTGACTGGATGTTTCGAATCGAATTTCATCTTTTCCATAACACATCCCCATGTGTAAAGTACAGGCGATAAGGGCTGCAAGGCATACATGATATGAACACCGCGATTTTTCATTTCCTCGACCTTCATAATGAAAATATAGTGGTTACTGCACTTGTCGACGCGACTTCCATTAACTATTTGACTCAACTCAGGGCACGTAGAGACTACCTTTTAACAGGACCCAACTCTCTGGGAACAACATACCTGTACCATTTACACATGTTTCGACTCTGACATCCCTTCCCGTTTCCAAGGGCTAACCGGCCACTTGCTGAATTCGACCCCTTCATTGTTTCATACCTGACTTCACATTTTTTGACATATGGGCTATAACTCTACTAAAAATGACTCTAATTGAAAGAAAAATGGCGGTGATAAAAGTATATATGAGTTTTCATAAATTCGTTGTAAAACTGTGATTGTAATTCAAAATATAATTTGACAAGATTTTGATGGTTCTTGTGAGATCTAGAAATGAGAACCATTGTTAACAGATATAATTACCCAAATGCAAGTTATTCTTGGTCGCTGCCTTCGATTTTCTTATCAGAATATTAAATTTAGATTTTCATTCTATATAATGGTGATTGATGCAATGGAATGTCTCATGTTGTATGTTGAGAAGATTGTTGTATTATATATGTTGTGTGAGGACAAACCTTGAAGAACTAAAAGATCCTTTCAACCCCTTTTTTCTAATTTATGATTCTAAGGATAAAAATTTGACTACAGGGTTGTCAAATTTTACCATAGAGTTATGTTCCGTCTACCTCGACGGGACAATTGAAAACTGTGTGTAAATAATTAATCAATGTTTTTTATTGAAATACATTATGGAAAAATTGAGATTGTAAAATCACAATAGTCTTAGGACATTTGATCGTTCAGTACTGAGTTCTTTGTATGCCCTTCTGGTAACCATTGTCATGACCAGTGTTTTTCTAAAAGTTCTCATTTTTGTCTTGTGTTATGCACATAAATTTTTTGTATGCTCTTCCCTCCTCTTGGCATGTGGGTTGGGTGTTTTGGGCATTGGATTGCTGCTAATTAATGAATAACTAGGACTCGATTCCTCTTAGTATATTTTATTTTCTAGATCAGAGGTATTGTTTGATCGTTGAATATTTCACCAAGAGAATTTTCTCTTAATTTTCTTTGCATGGTTGATCCTTTTTGCAATCCGCATCTCTCTTTTCCTCATATTTTGTAAACTTTTTCTATGTGTTTAGTTAAGGTGAATGCAACCTTAATTTTAGATATTGTAGTGGGGTCGTTAAATTTTTGGCATTACTTCCTGTGGTTCCGTTACAAAATTCAAATCCACCTTTGATCAGTGTATCGTTTTAAACTGATGGGTATGTATATTTTTGTTCTGGACTGGATTCGAATTCTGTGGGCTCTTCCTTGCATCCTTGTGTATAGGCGCTTCCTTGTGGTAGTTGTTGTTAGTGGTTGGCTTCAGAATTAAGTCTTGATTTTTGCTTAGAGCCTAATCTTGGATAAATTTCCTCTACCTTAATTTACTTGTTCACTGCCAGCTCAATTGACAGTCTCTGTTTTTATTTTTGTTTTCTTTTAAAAGCTAAACAATTGGTGAATACCCCTTTTTGTTGTCTAATAAATGAAACTCCGGTGCTTGTTAAATTGATCCCTTTCCCAACATCAATCACAACTCTTGTCTTTATGAAATCTTTATTCATCGTCCTTTAATTAAATCCCTGATATCATAATTTTAGTGTTGGATCCACGACCGATTTAGGTGTCGGATTGTGTTGTTTATCAGACCAAGGGTTGGGACAAGTGTCATATTGTTCTATGCAACGGATCAAGGTCCAAAATGGATTCTGAAACCTTAGTGTCCCCTTTGTAAAGATCCTCCCACCTTTAAAACATAGCTAAGTAAAACAATTTTAGCATGACTACCTTATTTCTTATGGAATTTATTTTAGCCCTTGCCTATGGATATGTTAGTTGGTAATTAGAGACTTTTACATAATGCTTGACATGTTAATCTTCTTTAATTACTTAAAATAGAGGAAAGTAGCTTGACTTATTTATTTGCTTTTATGATTGAATTTCCCTTAGTTCCTATTAAGAATATGTAATATAGCTATGAAGTCCTTACATATTACATCTTATGATGTGATCTCTTGATAGTATTTTGGCTTTTTAAGTTAGCATTCGAGTACTTGTATATGGTTAAATAAGACTAGGTCATCCTTAATTTTGTTTAATGGAATTGTAAATTGACCTTGGTTTTCTTTATTTTTGGGTCCTTAATTCTTGAAATGGAATTATAAATCAATTTTGATTTCTTAATTTGCATTGTAAAATAAGACTTGAACTTCTTATACTTGAGATTGACTTCATTTCGACCAACTCTGAACTGCTATTATATATGTAATTATGCATTTCTACTATTATATACGTAATTACGTGTAATAAAGTAACTAGAGAGATGAGAGAAGACACAACTCTCTCAAAGTTTTAAACAATTATTAGATAAGAGTAGGAAATCTTAGTACTATTTTACAGTAGGTAGTAAGAATATAAAATAATAGTTCTTTAATGGATTGTAAGGTAGCTTGGGATATTTCCTGATTGCTTATTATGATTGACTCCCTTATACCTTTATAAATGGATGTGTAAGGTGGCATTGATATCTCTATGTACCACTTAAAGATTATTGGGATCTTCTTGTGGTACCTTGTAATAGGAATTGTAATTTAGCATGGATGTCTTATATATTGTTTAATATGTGTTGATCTTCTTAGTTCTTTAATGGAAGTATAAAGCAGCCTTGACTTCCATTATTTGTTCATTAAGTTTGATCTCCTTATGGTACCTTGTAAATGAACATGAAATTTAGTATTGAATTTGTATTTTATTGCTTAAGTAAGATAATTCATTTCTTTATGATACATAGTGAGATACATAAGAGTTGTACTTGTTATAGGAGTTGAATCACTTGATAACTAATGCTTGAATTAAATTAACCTAATCTTAACAAGTTACTAACAATGATTAGGAAAAGATCTATATCTAATTTTAAGATTGTACTTATGCTATTGTGGATCTTATTATTCTTTATGTATTATCTATGTTCTCAATTGCACTTAATAATGTGTGAAAGTTTGATTAAGTAAAGTAGATTATTCTTTGCACATTGAAAAATGATGTTAAGTATGGTTGATAAATCTAGTCTGGAATTTTGGGTTATGACTGGATTAAGGGGATCTAGATACCTCCTTGTTCCTCAGAACAGTCGTCAGTCCTGAGACCTTAAACGGTCAAAATCAATCGGATGAATCTTGGACTTGAGCATTTCTTATGTGTCTTTGAGGTCCTAACCATGTAGGATAGGTTGGACAGGTAGTTTCCTTATATTATCTTTATGAGATGTAGTTGATTGAATAATAATGATGTTGCTTTCAGTTGATTGTGATGAATTTGATTGTGTATTATTAATATATATTGTGGCACATGTCACTTGCCGTAAAGTTTTGTTCAAAAAAAAATATTTACCTCTTTTTACTCACTAATTGTTGTCGTAACGGAGGGTTCATTACATTAGGAAATGTAATGCTTTGATCATCATTAATAATAAAATACATCGTTGGTTGATAGACAAACAAGGAAAAGGGTTATAGGGGGGTATGATTCCATGAGAGAGGGGGCTTGAGGGGCTAAGTATTTATTTTATATTTTATTTACCCATTTTGGTTTTAATGGAGAATATCAATTACATGAGCTTCTTGGGGGAAGGACATGTGGTTCTTTAATTCCAATAAATATGTAAACCCATCTTTGGGCTATTTGGGGGGTTCACACTCTTCATTTTGTTCTCTTGCTCCATTCACTCTTTTACCCATTCATCATTCCTCATTAATTTTGATCTTGGATTGGAAAAGAAAAACGAATTGTTGGAGAGGAGCCATTGTTTTGTTAGTTGTAGTGACTACTAGTTTATTCCAACAATGAATTAATTCTTGCATGTTTGAGATGCATTAGCATGTGTTAATTTTTACTCATAACTGCAAATACTAAGAGTCCCAGCATGGACATTCTTGACCAGATGCACTCAATCTCTGTAAGGAGGTGGACATTCTGAGGGACTGCATGGCAGAAAAGGGGGTCCATTCTCTTAGGTCGTGCAAACTGGAGAGAAGTGAGTTGGTGTACTTTGGATTGTTGTGTGTTGAGAAACCTATGAGAGCTTGAGTGTTGGCTGGTTTGGGAAGCTAAGTGACACCCTGGGACCATCCTTGTGGATTTATAGCACTGGCTCGGGGGTGACATTGTTTTTGAGACTTGGAACAACAATGTCTACATTTGGGTGGAACGCCCTTGGTCTGCAGCCAATTGGTGAATAATTTTGTTAAAGATAAGTGTTCTCTGTCATGGTTTCATTTACCAGTATATTTATTTATGATGCGTATTAATTATTATCTCTAAGATTCGTGTTTATAATATGCATGCTTGCTAGTCATTTTTGTGTATGGAATTATATTCATTTCTTTTATGTTGTATCATGAATCTTAATCTTTGCATGTGAATCTTTCATGTCTCTTTATTAATTAAAAATTTATCAGATTTTGAAATCTGTTTTGAAGTGTTTAATTTGAAGTAGCATGCCTAGCTTGCGAGTGGTTGGGTATATTACAGAATGGTATCAAAGTTGTTGGTTTACAACACCAAACCTTCAAGGGCCTGCTACATGCTAGGACAAAAGTTCTAGAAATGAAATCAATTAATGGATTTTGAACAATGTCATAGGGGGAAGTTTTGTTGTTTAAACCCTGTATTTCACCCTGTAAATCAGATCCAAGTTCATTCTCCACGCCCTGACCTTCTAGAAAATTCCTCCATCATGATTATAGTAGTAGAAGTGATAGTTATGCCTGACAAGAAAACCATCTCCCAACAACCGTCGATCTGACCTCTGCATAGATTTTCCACCATTGATCTGCGATGGGCGTTATTTATCTATCCCACATGCATGAGGAAATTCTTGACGGAATGGTTTATTAATGAAATGGAATATGACATTGCTTGTGTGCAATGAAGAGAGCTACGAAATCCTGTAATGGGCATAAAATTTTGTATCATGGGGTCCAACATACCGAATATTAAGAGATTGTACTGTTAACCTAGAGAAAAACCCACATTTTGGTGTTGAGACAATCTGGACCGTTGATTTGATGTGGAAAGATCATCTTGGCCATCGGTTGAAGGATGAATTCGGCGGAGTATTCTGGAATTGGGTTGTAATGGGACTCTGATGAGAGAAGCTCTGAAGGAGCCAGGATCGTTGATATATCCATGTGTTTACAGGAGAAATCTAGACCATTGGATGCAGTGGGGTCATTGGATTTCGATGGTCGAAGTAGCCTCAAATGTTGGGGTTGAGGTACTCCGATGGGGAGACTCCAAGAAGAGACTTGGATCATAGATAGGTGAATAGATGACAATTGATCTTAGGCGTTCATCGAAGAAGGGTTGTCGGAGGCCTGGAGAGAGGAGGTGAGAAATGACTCTGATGGGGAGACTCCGAGAAGAGATCTAGATCGTAGATTGGTGAATATCTAACAATAAATCTCATCCATTCATTGAAGGAGGGTTATTGGAGGCTTGAAGAGAGGAGGTGAGATCTGACTCTGATGGGGTGACTCTGAGAAGATATCTGAGTCATAGATCGATGGGTGGGTGAGATTCAATCTTGGTCATAGATGTTTGTGGGTCCCACCTAAATACCTAGTGTGAAAAGGATAAGGTGGGGAAGGTTAAACATATTTCAAGTAGATACTCAGAATTAATTGGTGTCATTGATCTCCAACTCTGAGGGTCGTCAGATCTGTCGGAGTATGCACAATCAGAGTGGAATATGACTCTGATGGAGAAGAACTATGACTATGTTGAAAGGATATAAATGAATATGATTCATTTATATTGGTGGATTGATAGGACAAGAATATTGACGATTAATATTAGTTCTGATTTTGAGATCGACGGTGCAGATTATCCCATAGGCAAAATTGTTCCACGGTTTCAAAAAAGTAAAATAAAGTATGGAGATTTCTTATTTTGGCCATAACTGGAGAATATTAAATTATATTTGCATGAAACTTATGGGTTATTGTCGTAGGGAAGAGATCTACAAAAATGCCAAAAAGGGTCATTGCCCATTTCTGATTGAATTTGTCAGAAATTGCAAAATAGTGGTTTTTAAAGATCTAGGTCCAAATCATTGGAAGAGGTTTAGATTAAGTTGAAATTCATGGAGAATGTCTAGAAAGAAGACACATAAATAAACCAAGAAGGAACTGAATAAATATTGAGTAGATTGGAATGGTGATGTTGAAATAGGCCAAAATCCACTATTTTGGACCACGTTTTGGGGATTTTTTATATTTTTGGAGGAAAAGTGACCCCATATCACAAAACTGAAAAAAAATATTTACTAGACATTTTATACATTCATCAAGAAAAAACAACTTTTTCGTTTTTGAAAATTTTCCAGAAGTGCACAGATTGAGAGATAGTTAGGTTTTCCAAAAAATCAAACTCTGAAAAAATGGGTGAAAAAGGGGAAAATGGTCATTTCCAAATTGTTGCAGTTTTTTACTGGACCATCAAATTGAAAATATGAGAGTTTTTATGAATTACTTGTCATATTATTATCAATGTATCATATAAAAGTTTCTCTAATTCTTGACATATTTTCTTTTGTAGTTGACTGAAGTTGTCATTTTAATAAAATTACACCAGTGGAGAAAATGCACAAATGGGGTGAAATTGGCTTTTTCAAGAAGCCATAACTTTCATCTCAAAGATCAGATCGGGGCATGACTACATTCAATGGAAATACTATTTAGAGGAGAATAAACATATTTTAAATTTTTAGGTGGTTTTTTGATATTTTAAATTTTTAGGTGGTTTTTTGATATTTTAAATTTTTTGATACATAAGGTTTCCACTTTGTTTTTTTAAATGCTCGTTTTTTCATTTATTTTCAAATTGTTCAATTTTTTTTTAATTTTTTTTTTATCAACGATGTTTTTCCATCTATTTTCAAACTTTTCTATTTTATTTTTATTTTTATTCAATCGTGTTTTTAATCATATTTTCATGCTTCATCCAATGTCAAAAATGTTGCACACCATTTATTTTTTCTAAATTAAGATTTTCCATATAATTATCTGTCCTTAATTAAGTTATGGTTCTATACATTTTAAATATAGTGGAAAATATCATTTTTAACACACATTTTTGACCTTACTTCAATACATAGAAAATAATTGTTGTTAAATAACAATATTTTTAAATATTTAGCAAAAAAATATAATTCATTTTTTTTGGATCAATTAAAAACTAAAATAAATAAGAAAAGAAAATTGAAATTTAAAAAAAAAACAAATTTATATGAGAAAAAACCATTGAAGAAAAACCTAAAAAGCTAAAGAGGAAAAGAAAACCATATATATATATATATATATATAAAGAAAAATGAGAAAAAAAAAATTAAAAAAGGTAAAAAAAAATTATAATCCAAAAAAACTTTTAAAAGGTGAAAAAAACCCCAAAAAATTAAAAACATATAAAAAAAACCCAAATTAAAAAACTTAAAATAAAAATTTTAATACAAAATTTAAATAAAAATTAACAAAAATAAGTTGAAAAACCTTAAAACTACAACAAAAAATTAAAATTTATATCAAAAACCTTAAAAAAATAAAATTTACACACAAAAAAAATTCATAAATATCTAAAAAAAAACATAAACATATTTTATAATATAAAAGTGTTATAATAATAATATTTTTTTAAGGTCACAGCCAAACCAGACACGAAATTGGTGTGTGAGACCTCCTCCACCCAACGATTTGACGGGTAAAGTCTACAAAGGTATACATACCCTACCCCCCTCTAGATTTGAACTTGTGACCTCTGGTAACATTGTTATATTATAACAATGTTATAATATAACTTATAACATTGTTATAATATAACAATGTTATATTATAACATTATTAACATATTATCAAAAAAAACATTTAAATAAATTTGTAGCTTAGGTAATATTAATGTTTTTGTTAATTTTTTTTAGATGTTTTTTTTAAATATTTTATTGAATTTTGATTTTTTTTTTAAGTTTGAAGGGATTTTTTGCTCTTCTTTTTAACAAAAATAAGTTTTTTTTTTTAAATTATTGTCGGGAAATTTTGAATTTTTTTCATTTCTTTCTATTTGTTTTTCACAATTTTGTTAGCTCATATGTTTTGAATATGGTCAATATAACAATACTTTTAAGAAACTATTTATGTTTCATTCAATGTAACTTGTATTTATTGTTTTATTATTAAAAGTAAAAAATTATTAAAAAGTGGCATTGAATTTTTAAAGTATATTGTGATATTTCCATGGCATTATGTATTACCTTGTGCTTTGCATGATAATAATATTTAAAAAGTAAACATTTAAGGGTTTCTTTTATGATTTTGTTTACAATAATGATGAGTACTTTTACCACATTATAAAAATGTGTCATTTTCATACCCCAATTTTAGAATGGGTGCTATCGGTAGAATTACTTTTCAATTTGATGGTTGATTTTGAGTTTTTGGTTTTAATGGTACCAAGTGATAAAAATACGATTTAAAATGATCTCAAAATTTAATGTTTTGAAAAGAAAAAAAAAATCAAAAACATCTTATTTGTTTTTAGGTGTTGTTGTCTAAGTTTTGAAGCCCATGTTTGAAAAATGTTGTAATTTTGACCCCATTTTAAAAAATGGTGCTACTGGTAGCACCACTTTTTGATTTGGGGGTTGATTTTGATGTTTTTTATGAAAAATTATGGGTTTTGGGGCCTAGAGTTCTCGTTTTGAGGTCACAGTTCTCATTAAGTTGGTAACTATGTTAATAGCCTGAACTTATTAGAAATTAGAGAATTATGATATAATTATTCATAAATTGAGAAGAAAAAGGACCTGTAGCATTAATTCACAAATTTTTATGATATGCATATTTCTAACAAAAATGGTTGCTTACACATTTTGTAGAGTTAGGGGTATAAACATAGAAGTTCGGGATAATAATTCATATTCAAGAAATGGAGGAAGGAGAGGGAGCATTAAGTCATGATAAAGAAGCCAAATGACAAAGTATCAGTGTTGGTAATGCAGAGACAAAATCAAATGGACACAAGGGCAGAGGGGAGCAAGAAACATTAATAGATACTGTGAGAATCCTGAGAATAAAAGTACATAGCTACAAAGAATACAATGAGAAGTTGATAAGAGAACCGAATTAGATAAATGCTCAAGTGATGCAAAGCCTAAATCAGTTGCAGAGGCAAGCAAATAATGGATCAAACTCAAGACAGGAGGAATAGCTAAAATATCATGAAAGAAGAGATAACTACAGAAGAGATGGTTATTCAAGAAGAGATAGAATAACTCATAGTCATCACTCACCTCCTTACTCAACAAGGACATTTTATGCATCTGAAGATTCCATAAGTAGTCCATAGATGTCTCATGTTAGGCACCAAAGAATAAGACATAAATTGGACAATTTTCAAGGAGAGTTGAGGAATCTTAAGCCACTATCCTTTGATGGTGAAAGAGAAAGGAAAATGATGTTGAAGCATGTTTCTTGGGATCAGGAGTTATTTTCAATTGCATAACTACTCATCAAACTTTGAAGCTAGAATTTCCACCTACCATTTGCATGGTAAAGTTTCTATGTGGTGGGATCAACTTAAGAAAGTTGAGCACATAAATGAGAGTGGGATCACTTGAAAGAAATTCAAGAAATATTTTCATAAGGAGTACATTTTAGAGCACTTCTATGACAAGAAAATGAAGAATTTCTTTGAACTCGGGCTGGGAAGCATGACCATAGTAGACTATGAAAATAATTTCTTGGGACTGCTAAAGTATGTCATTTATAAAGGATGAGAAGGTGAAAATACAAAGGTTTTTGAGTGGACTTTCTTCATTTTATAAAGAGAAGATTCAATTTGATGATCCTAGGAATTTGACTGAGAACATCAAGAAGGATAAGTACATGTATGAGCAATGAAAGGGTAGAGAGTCTTTGCAGAAATCTTAGAAGGATAAGAAGAAAGAGAAGTCTGATCAGAAAAAGAAAGGATTCAAACCTCCTTTCAACGAAAATATCCCAAATAAAAATCAACAAGACCAGCCTACTAAGGATGAATCCAAGAGAGAAGACTCCTTGGGAAAAAGGGGGAGACCACCAATTCAATGTTGGGGATGCAAGGAGTATGACTTGTATAAGGATTTCCCTCACAGAAAAGACAAAGTGAATACCATGCACAACATCCAAGAGGATAAAATAGTAGAAGACATGGGAAGAATATATGCAGCCTTAGAATATTGACAAGCATAGTACCAATCCAATATGTTTGAGGTGGAAGGTAAGATCATTAGTCAACCTATTTATATTTTAATTGATTTAGGAGCAAGCCATTGTTACATTGATTCTAAAATAGTGGATAGATTGCGAAATCAATCTTGGTTCAGCTAGCCACTGAAACCAAAAGAAGGATCAATGAGATTGTCAAAGGTTGTCCCATAAGTCTTAACAGAGTGAATACTAATATTGATTTAAATATTATACAATTGGGATCTTATGATATTCTAATTGGAATGGATTGGTTGGATAAGCATCATGTTGTCCTAGATTTTCATAACAAGATATTTACATGTCTTGATGAAGAAGGAAAACAGAGCACTATGAACGGAATTCCAAGACCCATTTCTATAACGGAGATTTCAGCCTTACAACTGAAGAGATGTTTCGGAAAAGGATGTCAATTGTATGAAACCCATGTGGAAGAGCCAGAAAAGAAAAAAGGGTCAAACCTTGAAGATTTTTTGGTACTGAAAGAGTTTGAATATGTATTCCAAGAAATACCAGGGTTGCCACCAAAGAGGGAGATACATTTCTCTATTGATTTAGTACCAGGAGTTGCCCCATTATCAAAAAATCCTTACAGAATGAGTACACTAGAATAAAACAATTACAAATTAAGTTGGAATAATTGTTGAAGAAAGGGTACATACGTCTAAGTGTTTCACCTTGGGGAGCACCTGTACTCTTTGTGAAAAATAAGGATGGAACATTGAGGTTGTGTATTGACTTTAGATAGCCGAATAAATCCATTGTCAAGAAAAAATACCCTCTACCCAGAATTCATGACCTCTCTAATCAGATTAGAGGGGAAAATATATTTTCAAAGATAAAATTAAGATAAGAATACCACCAGGTAAGAATCAAGGAACAAGACATCAATAAGACATCCTTCATAATGAGGTATGGGAATTATGAATTTGTAGTGGTGCCATTTGGGATGACCAATGCACTAGTTGTATTTATGTACTTAATGAATGGTATATTCAAAAATTATTTAGATAATTTTGTCATAGTATTCTTGGATGACATACTTATCTATTCTAAGTCGAAAGAATAGCATGAACATCACTTAAGGTTGGTTTTGCAAGTGTTAAGGGAACATCAGTTGTATTCCAAGCTTAATAAGTGTTATTTTTACCAAGAAAAAATCCATTAATTGGGACACATTATTTCAGAACAAGGTATAGCAATGGATCCAGAGAAGATTGAAGACATTAGAGGATGGCCAACACCTAGGAATGTTTCATAAGGTATATATTTTATGGGATTAGTTGGTTACTACAAAATATTTATATCAGGGTTCTCTAATATTGCTCACCCCATCATTTCTTTGCAAAATAAGGGAATTGAATTTGAATGGGAAGTTGAGTGTGAACAGAATTTTAATTTTTTGAAATAATTACTTACTAGTGCACCTATTTTAAATATTGACGACCAAAATTAAAGTTTTGTGGTATGTACAGATGCATGCAAGGAAGGACTTAGTGGATTCCTCACTCAAAATGGGCATGTAATTGATTATGAGTCCAGAAAGCTTAAAGAACATGAGAGGAACTATGTCACACATGACTTGGAACTTGCTACCAATGTTCATGCATTGAAGATGTGGAGGCATTATCTCATGGGAAAGAGATTTGAATTAAGAATAGACCATAGTGGTCTGAAATATATTTTTGAACAACCAACTTTGAAAGCCAGGAAAACGAGATGGCTAGAATTTTTAAGTGAATATGATTTTGACATCAAACATATCAAAGGAAAAGAAAACAAGGTTGTTGATGCACTCAATATAAGAGTACATATCATGCATGATACAACCATTAGTATGCATCAGTCATATTTAAAAAGCATAATTTAAATGTTGCTACTACAAATCAGAATTACCTACAGGTAAAAGAAATATTACAACAGGAAAATGTACAACAAAAAATTAAAGAATATGAGATGAAGGAAGATGGATTACTTATGCATAAAAATAGAATTTGTGTTCCTAGTTCTAGAGAACTTAGGAATTTGGTATTAAAAGAAATGCATAATGTTATGTATGTCGGACATCCTGGTTACCAGAAAACAATTGCAACAATAAGAAGCCAACTATTTTGGCCAGGAATGAAGAAAGATGTTGTAGATTACATTGTCAGATGTATGGAATGTCACAGAGTGAAGGTTGAGCATAGGTACCCAGTGGGTTTGCTACAACCATTACCAATTCCAGAGAAGAAATGGGAAGTGGTAATCATTGATTTAATAACTAAATTTCCCAATACAACAAGGAAACATGATTCAATAATAGTAGTGGTTGACAAATTGACAAAGGGTTCTCATTTTGTTCCTGTAAAAATGACTCATAAAACAACTAATATTGCATAAATTTACATGGGGAAGATTTCTATGTTACATGGGATACCTAAGGAAATTGTTTCAGATATAGATACTAAGTTTACTTCAAATTTATGGAGGGGATTGTTTAAAGTATTTGGTACAAATATGAACTTTAGCACACCATACCATTCACTATCATATGGGAAGACAAAGAGACTCTACCAAGTAATTGAAGACATGTTGAGAATGTATGTGATAGATAAGCCATCTAAGTGGGAATATTACTTACACTTGGTTGATTTTGCCTATAATAATGGGTACCAAGATTCATTGAAAATGATCCCATTTAAATTTTTTTATGGTAGGAAATGAAACACTCCAGTGAGTTGGTACAACCCAACAGACAGAGTGGTACTTGGGCCAAAATTTCTCAAGGATATGGAAGACTGGATGATTAGAATTAAGAAGAATTTTATAAAGGCATATCAAGATAGACAAAAAAGATATGAAGATAAGAATAAGAAATATAGATAATTTAAAGTGGGGGAGAATGTTATTTTGAAAGTGAAGTCCAAGAAGATCTCACTGAAGTTAGGTAGATGTACAAAGATAGCAGCCAAATTATGTGGTCCATTTAAGATATTGAATACAATAGGTCCAATTGCATACATGCTTGCATTGTCTGCTTCCATGATTGCGTATAATGTACTTAATGTCTCTTTGATGAAAAGGTATGTACATGACCCTAACCACAATATTAATTTCCATGTGATTCAAGTAGAGCTAGAGAGGGACTTTCAGATCCAATGTGCATATTAGACAGAAAAGTCAAAATGATCTAGAATCAAGTTATAGAGTTGGTAAAAGTCCAGTGGACCTGCTACAGTCCTGAAGATGGTACTTGGGAGCATGAATATGCCATGTGGGAAGAGTACTAGAAACATTTTGAATAATTTTAATTTTTTGTTTTGTGTATGCACTGAGGATAGTGCCAAAATAAGAGGGAGGGGAGTGTAATACCCCAGTTTTGATTCCTCATATTAAATAATGTATTTTGTTAATTTATGAAAGGTTGGAGTGCACAAAAAATTAAAAGAGACTAGAGTGCCTAGGAAATGTAATGCTTCGATCATCATTAATAATAAAATACATCATTGACTGCTACATGGACAAGGAAAAGAGTTATAGGGGATATGATTCCATGAGAGAGGGGGCTTGAGGGGATAAGTATTTATTTATTATTTTATTTACCCATTTTGGTTTTAATGGAGAATATCAGTTACATGAGCTTCTAGGGGGAATTCCATGTGGTTGTTTAATTCCAAGAAATATATAAACCCATCTTTAGCTTGTTTGGGGGGGTTCACACTTTTCATTATGTTCTCTCTCTCCATTCACTCTTTCACCCATTCATCATTCCTCATTCGTTTTGATCTTTTATTGGAAAAGAAGAACAAACTATTGAAGAGGATCCATTGTTTTGTTGGTTGTCATGACTCTTCATTTATTCCAGCCATGAATTAAAGTCTGCATGTCTCAGATGAAATGGCATGTGTTAATTTTTTCTCACAACTGTGAATCTTGAGAGTCTCATCATGGAGATTCTTGACTAGATGCATTGGAGCCCTGGAAGGAGGTGGACAGCCTAAGGGACAGCCTGGTAGAGAAGGGGATCCATTCACTTGGGTTGTGTAGGCTAGAGAGAAGAGAGTTGTTGTACTTTGGATTGTTGTGTGTTGAGAAACATGTGATATCTTGAGCGTTGACTAGTTTGGGAAGTTGAGTGACACCCTGGAACCGTCCTTGTGGATTCATAGTTTTGGATCAGAGGTGACATTGTTGTTGAGACTTGGAAAAACAGTGTCTACATTTGGGTGTAACGTCCTTGGTCTACCACCAAATGGTGAATCATTTTGTTAAAGATAAGTGATCTCTATCATGGTTTCATTTACATGTATATTTATTTTTGTTGTGTATTAATTATTATCTATGATATTCGTGTTTATAATATCCATGCTTGTTGGTCATTGCTATGTATGGAATTATATTAATTTATTTTATGTTGTAGCATGAATATTGATCTTTGCATGTGAATATTCCATGCCTCTTTATTAATTAAAAATTTATCAGAATTTAAAATCAGTTTTGAAGTGTTTAATTTGAAGTAGCCCAGCCTGTGGGTGGTTGGGTATGTTACAATTCATCGTCGATTCTCACGTAGTTTCCACTTCTGCAATTTGGCATTTCCAATGGTTTTGAACTAGTGATTCTAACAAGCCAAGTAATTTGCACCATAACTCAGTCATTATGACACCATGATTTGCTCTAATTTGCAAAAACAACGAAAGTTATTTACCACTTGTGAGAAGTAAATATGTCTCTTTTCTATGGCCTTCTTAATGGTTTCTATTTGTGAGTCGTCATATTCTGTAAGTAACTTATGTGTGTAAACAAAATTTTAGTAAATACATGATCCAGATTATTTTGAGAACAACATGAAGAAATAAATCTAGCAGAGATACAAAAAGGAAATACACAGAGATATTGCAAGAAACACATAAATATATTGAAACCCAACTTCTATTAATGAATAAGAGAGAAAAACATTATAGAACACAAACTAGAAGAATGGGGTAGCTTATCTCTGAAAAGAAAGAGATGTTGGCTATGCTTCATTCCCAACAAGATTTACATCACACTCCATTGCATGCTTAAAGGGCCTCCTTCACCTCAATTATATATGATAGAGTGAGTGGAGAAAAATTCTCATGATGCATGTGGGATAAATTGGACTAAGTTTATAAAATTCCATAGGCATGTAAAACACTAGGACTTCTCGGGCGGTCACCCATCCCAGTACTACTCTAGCTTGAGTGCGATTAACTACGGAGTTCTAATGGGATCCAACACATTAGCATTATGTTGTAGGCATGTACATAATACTCCTAGGAAATCATTAAATGATGTATGTAATTAACAAATGAAGTTGACATTACATTCCATTCCCCATCAAAAGGGTGAATATCATGGTTTCTCAAAATGACAGGCTCAAAATGGTGATTCAGTGGAAGATGTGGATGGCCATTGAGATCCATATGGATCATTCCTCCCCCCTTAGGAAGAAATGGTCCCCATTGCATCAAGTTCCCTTGGGAGACATGGATACTTCTGCTAAATCTGAAGCTTGGTGTGTTTCTTTCCTTGCTAAAGAAGTTGTGATGCTTAGCTTGTTGACGGATGTCATGAACCTGTTGTTGGAGGGGTTGGATCCATCCAACCATTATAGCTTCATGATCTACCTGAGTGTGGGAGGAATCTGTCGGTGAATATGCAACATGAAGAGTATGAAGGGTTATGTTATAACCTTGTTTGACCGGTAAGTGTGGGCGCACCCTCGTAGGTGCAACAAGAACATCTTGGTACCCGTCTACAATCTTGTCAATCTACTTCTGCTAAATAGAAAGGTCTTGGGTTGAGCCTGCAGTGGTTGCAGTGTCCTTTTGTTCACCTTCTGATTGGATTGTGAAGAGGCTAAACTTTGAAGTATGAGAGATTAATTTGTTGCATTTGTTTGGTGGTATAATAGTCAAAACTACCTCTGGTACCCGGTATAGCTACAATGATGCTCCAGTAGAGTAACAATGATGATACGGGGTCGAGAATCATAAACAACATGATGCATCCACATATATTCCTAGCCTAATAGAACATCACATACTTCTAGTGGGACAACATCACAAAATACCTCATCCTTGAAGGGATTGATGTCATACGACAAGTGACACTATTGGTTGATATGAATATATTGACCCTAGCAAATCCACCCGATGTTGTATGGTTACACGTGTGGTGTTTCTTGCAAATCCAACTGCTTGACAACCTCTATTGAGATGATGTTCTTTTGGATTTCGTTATCAACAATAAAATGCAGTGGATTCCCCTTCACCCACATCTGTGAATGGAAGAGTCACTCCCCCTCCTCATGATCCTCTTCCGGTTGGATTGCTACAATTGTGACAGTAGAAATGGGTTTTTCATAAATTATCTATCTCCTTTTATTATTTTATGAATCAGGGTCCAAGTCAGGGCTCGACTCTTTGTCTTTGAGCTCAGCCACCAATGACTGTATTGATCAACATTCATGAGTGTTTTGCCAAGGGTTTTTGTGGAATTCACACCACTTTCCGATGTCTTTCTTACACTTATTGTTACCCTTCTTTTCCTACATCTGGGACTGGCTCTCTTGAGGTTTTCCTTCCTTTCTCTTTACATGCTTCTCCCACTTTCTCTGTTTCTTGAATTTGTGCTCAATTTTGAATGCATATCTATAAGCATCTCCTAGTGAGGAGATGTCCAAGAAATCCATGTTTGTTTGGATGTACCTGTGTAGACCATTGCGGTACTTCAAAACCAGGTGTCGCTCAGAGTATTTGATACCCATCTTTGAGAAAAAGGTATGAAATATATTGGTGTACTCTGGCACCATCTGGTCTCTTTTCTGATGTAGAGTTGTCCATATCATGTATTGGTCATCATAGTTTCCAATGGGGTAGAACTCCTCCTTTAGGGCATCTACAAAGGCCTCCCAAGTAGGTTCTCTCCCAAATAGTGTCTATTCATCCGCAATGTACCTCTCCCAGTAACCTTCCCACTAAGCTCTAACATGGGGAAGGGATTTAAGGAGCGCGAAGGTGATCTTTTCACTGTCAGAAAATGTTTTGACAGAGGAATAAGATTCTAGCATATTCAACCATTTTTCTAGAGAATTTGCATCTATATGTCCTTCAAATAAGGGGATATCAAAATTGAATTGTACCTTGAAGGGCATCGCACTTGCAAAATGGTTGCTTGTTGAAGATTCCTCAATTTCTGCCATTGGTAGTCTTCGAAGGATCTGAGCGAAGTTATCCATCATCTTGTTCCTTTGTCGCATTAGGGATTCCTCAAGCAACGTCTTGAACGTATCTCTTGCTCTGTCATCTCTCTTTTCTTTCTCCATGGGAAGTTTCTTGGGCTAGCGAGAGTGTTTTTCCTCAAGAGAAACTAGATCGAGACCAAAATCTCTATAACCTGACCTCGTCGAGGACCTACTCTAAGAAATGACAAGGAGTTGACTGCTCTAATACCACTGATCCATATTGTTTTGAGAATGACATGAAGACATAAATATAGCAGAGATACAAAAAGGAAATAAACAAATATATTGCAAGAAACACAAAAATATAGTGAAACCCAACTTATGTTAATGAATAAGAGAGAAAAACACTATATAACACAAACTAGCAGAATGGGGTAGCTTATCTCTGAAAAGAAAGAGATGTTGGTTATGCTTCATTCACAATAAGTTTTACATCACACTCCATTACATGCTTAAAGGGCCTCCTTCACCTCAATTATATATGAGAGAGTGAGAGGAGAAAAATTCCCATGATGCATGTGGGATAAATTGGACTAAGTTTATAAAATTCCACAGGTATGTAAAACACTAGGACTTCCCGAGTGGTCACCCATCCCATTACTACTCTAGCCTGACTGTTTTTAACTGCAGAGTTCTAATGGGATATGGTGTATTAACACTATGTTATAGGCATCTACATAAGACCACTAGGAAATCATTAAATGATGTCTGTAATTAACAAATGAAGTTGAAATTACATTCCATTCCACATCAAAAGGGTGAATATCATGGTTTATCAAAACCATAGACTCAAAATGATGATTCAATGGAAGAGGTGGGTGGTCATTGGGATCCATCTGGATCAATGCGCCAGATGCAATTTGTATTAAATAAATTGCACCTCGGTATCTCCACTACCATCATATCTCTGCATTCAACGTTGCAATAACTTATTTACTCTGGTTTGCTCCACATTGAAGACTTTACCTTTTTCACTTCTTTTTACAATTTTTTATTGTAAATGTTCTTACTTGTTTTTACTTTATTCTTATCATTGTCTTATTTGCATAAATATAATTGTTATTCTACTTTGTTCTATGAATTATCTTTTTGCAGATACTATTCATTGTCTATGCACCATGGAAATATTTTTATATAACATTTGTAGAAGTGTTGTGATTAGAAGAAGGAACCTTATGTGCTAGTGCTACATGTACCCGCTCTTGCCATCCAACAACCCCAATGCAATTCTTGTATAGAATTCTTCTACCAATGCACTATTCTTCAAAAATTTCTTAGTGAAAAGCCTTTTTACTTACCCACTTTTCAAAAAGTGTGAAGTATTTTTCCATTGTGATATCTCCAGACATCATGCACCTATATCTTCCACATGTTCTCACTTCACACATGTATATTGCCTGCACAGTCAGGACTTCACTACTTTTATTTTCAACCATTGCGCGCACAATTCATGGTTGATGTTCACGTAGTTTCCACTTCCGCAATTTGGCATTTTCGATAATTACACACCAGTATTCTAACAAGAAACATAATTTTCATGAAAACCGAGTCAATTATGACACCTTTATTTTCCACCATTTGCAAAAAAATGGAAGTTATTTACAACTTGTGCGAAGTAAATGTCACTCTTTTCTATGATCTACTTAGTGGTATCTAGTTATGGCTCATCATATTATGTAAGTAACTTACATGTGGAAATGATGTTTTAGTAAAAATTCCACATCCATACCTATCACAACTCCCACCCTATATAAAAGCAATAGTTTGATAGCACATATTCTGACAAGCCATGTAATTTGCACTATAATTGAAGCATTTATGTCAACATGATTTTCTTTGATAACATGATTTATGACAACATGATTGACTATGGTAGCTTCTTGGAAATTGTAGACTCTCCTATTGTTTTGTTGTCTGTGTGGACAATATCTCGGTAGATGTTCTTCTCCGCAACCCCAACATTTCAAGGGTTCCTTCTTTGGGTTATCAGTCTTTCTTGGGGTTGCTCCAAAAGGTTTATTTCCTCTCTGGGAGGGGAAATTTTGTTGATATACACTTCTAGTAGGAATTCTTATCCTAGATTCCTTCCTATAGTTCTTAAATATCGAGGATTTGAACCACTTCTTATTGATTCTCGAACTATTCTTCTTCTTCCAGTTCTCACGAGGTTTTGTCTGACTCCCGAGTTGTTCATAACAATACCTTGCCTTCTGGATAATGTCTTCTAAGGTATTTGGCTCGTCAAACTCAATCCTCTTTTGGTAGTTCTGAGGTAACCCACTAATAAATCATTCCAATTTTACCTTTTCATCCTTTATGTAGAGTACATACCTCAACATCTCAAGGAATTTATTGACATATTCCTCTATGATGATTTGTCCCAGCTTGAGTTCATAGAATTCCTTAGTCTTCCCATCAAAGTATTTCTCTGATAGATACTTCTTCTTGAAGTGTTTCTCAAACTGTTTCCATGATAAGTCCTCTTCATGGATTCCCTTCACATTCTTAAGGTCCTCCCACCAAATGGAATCCTTTCCATTCAGATTGAAGATGGTTATTCGAGCCTTGAATTTTTCAGAGCATTGACTCTGAAGTAATTTTTTAAACCAAGCAGCCAAGCTTCTGCCTCTTCCCCCTTCTCAATATCTCCATTGAAAAAGGGTGGTTTGGATTTCTTGAAATCTTCAAGGTCATGAATTTTGGAATGCTTTCACTTATTTCCTCTCCTTTGGGAATGCGAGCTAGTTTTGCTACTAGAAGATCCCTCGGAGTTTCCAGTTTCCTTCCCAGAGGATTCTTCTGATGACTATCCCTTGTCTCCTGGTCGGACCTTCCTCGAGGTACTACTCCTAGTGTGGCCACTTATGGGACCATTTTTTTATATCTCAGGTGGACTTTGACTTCTCTTTGTATGTCGTTGGTCCACATGACTAGTTGCAGGTCCATGCTACAACTACCTCTGTATATCGGATAAGCTCTGCAACAAGACTGCATTAATTTCAGTTTATTTTTCTTTCTCTTTTATCAATCTCTCGATGTCATCCTTGCAACTTTGTAATTCGGCCATGAGGCTCCTTAAAGTTTCAGCCAGATCCGGAGGGGTTTTCACCGCCCTCCTTTCGTCATATTCTTCATCTCTATTGTGGGAGCCATCCCCCACTTCATGGCATGTCACCATCCTTTATGCTTGTAATTTTCCACATTTTACTGACTGCTTGAGTGTTGGAAAAACAATTATTATTAGCTAACAGTATATTAGTTCATGAACAACACATAGTTCATATTTCTTAAATACACACACACAGTAGAAATCTTTCATTATTTTCTTCAGTAAGGGTTTAACCAGACTCTTTAGGAAAGAGGTAAGGTAAGGCATCACCCTTAAAGTTATTTAAATATGGTATTTACACAACTCGTCCATGAGCCCAAGAAGGAAAAGTGTTGTAACCATGCTCTAATACCAATTTGTAACACACTCGACCCCTGAGTGGATTTCCTAGGGATGGGGCCTCAAAATTTTGTTTTCCTTAAGTGGTAAAATCCTTCATTCAGGGTATCTACCACACTCTTCTCATCCATATTTTTCCAACCACGGTATCCATGCTCAAAACCAAGCCTAGAACCGACAGATATATCTCTCTGAAGTCCTTTGGGAATTCAATGGTTCAGGGCCACGTGGGTCCACCTCACATGCGTTATTACCAATTTCTTTCCTCCATGGTGAAATACCATCCACAGACCGATCCCATGACTGGAATTACTCTCTTCCTCATATGTTAGTTGTGGAGGGAATTCGACGCTTCGGCACTTCACACCTCTTTACTATCTTCGCACAAGACCGCCCAGACTTTTGAACTTTTGAAGTCTCATGAGCTCACCACATGGCTCCGGCCTTCAGATCGTTCAATCTCTCCACCATACTACATCCTATATCCTCCAAAGTCTTGACGTCTTGGACTCTTGGAGTCCCAGTCATTTCACCAACCACGTTGGTTAGGCAGACACATATCAGGAACTGATGCGTAGGAGGGGTCAGGGTGACACATGTTACATTCCAATGGGCCTATAGAATATGTGATACACACGAACCCAGGTGACATGTATCACATCAATATCGGGTCCATGTTTCCATGGATGACATCATTGCACCATGTCACCCCGGACTGACAAACTTATAACAGTATTTGTATCTCATGGTCGAGACCCGACCACGTAGATTTATAGATCTATATCTCTGGTTACGTCAGGGATTCAAAGTTTGGGAGTGTTGCGATGCAAACTCTTATTATCTCCTGAAGTGCCAAACCTATGAAATAAAGGGACCAACACCAGGTGACCCTGGTATATCGACAGCTGGGAAAAGACCCGAAAGATCTCTCGATCTGTGGTTCTGGGTCCTTTGCTACTCCGACCTTCAGGGTTTTGGATCTTGGTTTAGTTGGTAATATAGGTTCACCTAACCACCTGGGGAACTACTTAATGCCATTCAACCTTACGGGAAACCTAGTCTCCTATTTACCTTCGGCCAGTATAATGCTGGTAAGGTTGGTCATACTCTGAAGTCCCAGACTTTCGGAGCTCTGAAGCCAAGAGGACATATCTTCCTTAGGATTAGCCTAAGGTTCCTGGGTATTCGTCCTATGGGTCCTCTCGAACAGATCTCGGTCGCTCGTCTTCCAAATGAAGAGATATCCCCATTCAAGGCTTGAACTTTTCTATCCTTCCTGAGATTTATCATGAAATGGTTAAGGACCTAATCTTGAAATCTCAGTCACACACTAAGTAGTCTGAAAGAGGTATCCCCTTCAGACGGACAAGTTTAGATTGACCAAATATCTCCTATCTCGATTGTCTTAGAAGCTTATGTCCCAAGAAGCCTTAGGAACTAAGCTAGGGCATAAAGACTATCAGTCTAAAGCATAAGTTCACAGGGAGATGAATGCATACACATATCATGACCATTCCACATAGAAACCATTTATAAATACACATATATACATAAACTCAAGCATTCATCCATTATTTCAGTTCAATGCATAAAGCAGGAAAATACTTATTAGAACCAGAAAACATGAAGCAATTGTTGAAGGGGGTGCTTGTTTCCACCCAACCATATGCTCAGTCACTCCTAACGGATTTACCACTAGCCACCTTCGAGCTATACCATGATGCTCTGCGATAAAATCCTTTCTTCTAACTCAACGATAGTATGGACGGAGGTTACTCTCCTCCTCCAGCAGGATCTTGGCAATGGGTTACACAATACCAAGAATGGAGGATCAGCCTCGTTTGTCAACTTGTATCATAACCCTACTATCCATTTCTCTGTGACCAAAACACGCTCATCCTTAGTTCTTTCTTGAACCTGAGAGCTTAGCCTCTCGTCTCTACACTCTTCGCAGGTCTTCCTCTGCCCACCACACCTTCCCTTCTTGCCTTCCTCAACAATATTGTGTGTGGCTCAAATTCCCAGTCTATGGTCAGCTCTGAAAGACTTACCTATGGGTGCTCTTCCCCATCCCCTCATTAACTCTTAAGGAGATCTTCCCACCTATCAGCCTGACTGTAATTCATTTATGGGTCAAAGGATTGTTCTGGTCCTGAGCAATTAAATCCAGTAAGGTATTTGTTTGGTGGAGGTTAACGCAACCATTCATGGTCCCCTTCACCATCCCTTTCATAGCATTTGTGGTCTCTCTTATTACACCTCCCCTTTCCAGGAGTCATGCAACACTTATCCATTTTCTAGTAAATAACAAAATTTACATTTGTTAACCTTTTATACAAAGGTCCATCAAATCAAACATTCACACATATTGAGTTTTCCATAGTCTCTTGGCCATTATAGTTATATTTACAAACTAGGGGAAACAGGGTGTTACAATTCCCTCCCTCTTAAAGGAACATCATCCTCAATGTTCTATCTGTCAACATGCTCTGTATATACAGAAGTGAACAAAAATGGATATGCCTATCTCATGGAATCCTCCATTTCCCACGTAGCCTCATTTGGGCCAAAGTGTTTCCATGACACCTTGACCTATGCAATGGTTCGGCTCATGAGCAAGGTTTCCTTCGTGTCTAGTATGCATTGAGGTTCTAGTAGGAATTCTCCCTCTGGCTCCACCTGGATCACAAACCATTCAATTCTATGATAAGAATCATGTACATATTTATTCAATAATGAAACATGGAAAAAATTATGTTCCTTTATTGTGGGAGGGAGTGCTAGCCTATAGGCTATAGGTCCCACTCTATCTAAGACTTTAAAGGGTCCACAATACCAAGGTGCTAGCTTGGCACAAGATCCCATTCTCAGGGAAATCTTCCTAGGCATAACTCTGAGATAGACATGGTCTGTTGTCTTGAATTCTCTAGGAGTCCTCTTTCTATCGGCGTAAATCTTTTGTATATCCTGAGAAATTTTTAGATTTTTCTTTATCTGAATCACTTGTTGTTCCATTTCTTTCAGCAGGTCGGGTCCGATTGTAATTCTATCAACTCGATTAATCCAAATGGCTGGAGTATTTCATTCTCTACCATAGAGGGATTCGAAAGGGGGGCTCATCTTCATTGACTCTTGATAACAGTTGTTGTAGGAAAATTATACCAATGGCAGGTAGTCTTCCCACTTCTTAGGTTGATGCATTACATGCATTCTTAACATGTCTTCTAATATTTGGTTTACTCTTTCTGTCTATCCATTGGTTTGAGGGTGATAGGTTGTGCTAAATAACAATTTAGTATCAAAAAATCCATCAAGGATTTCCAAAAACTTGAAGTGATTTTTCTGTCTCTGTCAGATATAATCTCCCTAGACATGCCATGCAATCTGAACATATCCTTCATGAAGATGTTGAAAATATTTATTTTCTTGCAAGTCGATTTGACATGAACGAAGTGAGAAGACTTGCTCAATATTTCCACCACTACCATGATGGCATCATTCTTCTTGGCCGATTTTGGTAATCCAGTGATTAAATCCATGGAGATGGTTTCCCATTTCCATTCTTGGATTGGTAGAGGCTGTAAAAACCCTGCTAGGTGTCGGTGTTTCGCCTTAACTTGTTAGCATTCTAGACACTTAGCTAAATAATCATCTATGTCCTTTTTCAATCCAGGCCAATATAATTGTTTCCTAGTGGTCATGATCATTTTATGATATCATGGGTGACCAGTATATGGTCTTTTGTGTAGTTCATCCATTATGAACCTTTTCAAGTTGTCACAACTTGGAATATACAATATGTTTTTGTAAGTCAGCAAGCCTTCATAGAGCATATGATAGCCTTCATACTTTAGCATTGTGGTCTCTTTATTTAGGTATGATGTCACGGTATTGAAGAATGTATATGTTTCTTGCTCATTCCTAACTCTTTCCTTGATATCCATTTCATAGGTTCTCACCGCTTCCAAGTGAATTGTTTTCACACTTCTTCTAAGGGCATCGACCACCCTATTTTCCTTTCCTTTGATGTGTTTGATTTTGAAATCAAACTCACTAAGGAGATCCATCCACCTATCTTATCTAGCATTGAGCTTTGGTTGATCAAACATGTGTCTCAATTCATAGTGGTCTATCATAAGTAAAAATATCCTACCCAGGAGGTAATGCCTCCACATTTTTTAAAGCATGCAATATGGCAACCAAATCTAGATCATGGGTTACATAATTGATTTCATGCTCATTCAATTTTCTAGATTCGTAGCAAATTACACATCCTTCTTTCATAAGGACTCCTCTGAGCCCTTCCTTGCAGGCATCTATACACACTAGGAAGTCATTATTAGGGTCTGCAATATTCAGCACGGGTGCATGGGTCAGAAGGTATTTCAATGGCTGAAATCTTTCGTCGCATTCTGCTGTCCAAGTGAATTTAACCCCCTTTTTCTGAAGGGCGGTGATTAGACAACCAATCTTGGAAAATACTTTTATGAACCTTCTATAGTATCCTGCTAAGCCCATACAGGATCTGATATCAGACACATCCTTTGGGGTAGGCCATTCCATAATATATTTGATCTTGTCAGGGTCTACTACCACTCCTTCTTTAGAAATAACATGGCCTAAGTAATGGACTTGCTTCTAGAAAAAGTCACACTTGCTAAACTTAGCATAGATTTGATGCTCTCTTAGTACTTGAAGTACAAGTCTAAGATTTTCTTCATTCTCCTCTTTGTTCTTGGAGTAGATTAGGATATCATCAATGAAAACCAATACAAATTTTTCTATGAATTTGCTGAGTACATTATTCATCAAGCACATAAAAGTGGCAGGGGCATTGGTTAATCCAAATGGCACCACCACAAATTCATAGTGACCATATTGGGTCCTGAAGGTTGTTTTGTGGATTTATTCATCCTTGATTCAGACTTTATGTATCCATACCTTAAGTCAATCTTTGAGAAAATGGAAGCACCCCCTAATTGGCCGAACAAGTCATCGATTCTTGGTAAGGGGTACTTGTTATTTATGGTTGACTTATTGAGTTTTCTATAATCTATGCACAGTCGGAGTGTGCCATCTTTATTCTTCACAAACAAGACCGGTTCTCCCCATGGAGACACACTGAGTTGGATGTATCCTTTTTCCATCATTTCCTTTAGTTGTAGCTTGAGCTCAACTAGCTTGGGTGTACTCATCCTATAGGGTGTTCTAGACACTAGAACTTCTCCTGGTGCAAGTTCTATCGAGAATTCAATGTCTCTTCTCGGAGGTAGACCCGGTACCTCTTCTGGAAACAAGTCCATATACTATATTAATATGGGGTGGTCCTCTAGGTTTGGTTTTTCATCCTCAACAGATTCTAACACCTATATTGCATATAGAGGGCATCCCTTTCTGCAATACTTTTTCATTTGAAGGGTTGATATTTGTCTCACTAAGATAGGCTTATGAATCCCTTGGAGGGTTATCTTTCTCCCTTCTTCATTTACACATTATAAGTTTTTATGGTAACAGTCCAAATTATTTTTATAAGTGGCTAACTAGTCCATACCAATCAACAGGTCATAAGATCCTAGGGGAAGTATGTTAAGGGTCGCTTGGATGGGCAATCCATCCATGATGAATTGGCAAGCTAGTATGACCTCTGCTAATTTTATTTTGGTCCCAGTGGCTAGTTGTAACAACCATGGCTTAACATGCCTAACTGGTTGTAGCTTACACTTATCAACAGTCTGAGGGGTTACATAAATCAAATTAGAAATAGGGTTAATTAAAATAGAAACCAAATGGTTTGCAATCATACCTTCCATCTCCACTACTGAAGCTTGGTGTTCGGCTTGCTTATTATCCAAAGATGCATAAATATGTGGCATGCTCCTAGACACATCATTGACTGTGGTAGCTTCTTGGACATTGTAGACTCTCCTATTGTTTTGTTGTCTGTGTGGACAATCCCTCAGTAGATGTTCTTCTCTGCAATCCCAACATTTCAAGGGTTCCTTCTTTGGGTTATAATTATTTCCTAAGGCTGCTCAAAAAGGTTTATTTCCACTTTGGGAGGGGAAATTTTGTTGATATACACTTCTAGTAGGAAGGATTATCCTAGATTCCTTCCTATAGTTCTTAAATCTTGAGGAGTTTAACCCCTTCTTATTGATTCCGAACTATTCTTCTTCTTCCAATCCTCACGAGGTTCTGTCAGACTCCCGAGCTATTCATAACAATACCTTTCCTTCCAGATAGTGTCTTCTAAGGTCTTTGGCTCTTCAAACTCAATCTTGTTCTGGTAGGTTAGAGGTAACCCACTAATAAATCATTGCACTTTTACCTTTTCATCCTTTATGTAGGGTACATACCTTAGTATCTCAAGGAATTTATTGACATATTCCTCTATGATGAGTTGTCCCAACTTGAGTTCATAGAACTCCTTAGTATTCCCATCAAAGTATTTCTCTGATAGATACTTCTTCTTAAAGTGTTTCTCAAATTGTTTCCATGATAAGTCCTCTTCATGTATTCCCTTCACATTCTTATGTTCCTCCCACCAAATCGAAGCCTTTCCATTCAGGTTGAAGATGGTTATTCGAGCCTTCAACTTTTCAAAGTAGTCATGGACTTTGAAGTACTTCTTTAAACCAAGCTGCCAAGATTTTACCTCTTCTCCTTTCTCAATATCTCCATTGAAAGAGGGTGGTTTGGATTTCTTGAACTCTTCAGGGTCATGACTTTTGGAATTCTTTCGCTTCTTTCCTCTCCTTTGGGAATGTGAGCTAGTTTTTCTACTAGAAGATCCCTCGAAGTTGCCAGTTTCCTTCCTAGAGGATTCTCCTAATGAGTTTCCCCTGTCACCAGGTTGAACCTTCCTCGAGGTGTTCCTCCTAGTGTGGCCAATTACGGGACCACATTTTTGTATCTCAGGTGGACTTTGACTTCTCTTTGTATGTCGCCAGTCCACATGACTAGTTGCAGTTCCATGCTGCAGCTGCCTCTATATATCGAATAAGCTCTGCAACAAGACAACATTAATTTTCATTTTTTTTTCTTTATCTTTTATCAATATCTCGTTGTCGGCCTTGCAACTCTGTAATTAGGCCATGAGGCTCCTTACAATTTCATGCAGTTCTGGAGGGGTTTCCACCGCCCTCCTTTCATCATATTGTTCATCTCTATTATGGGAGCCATTCCCCAATTCATGGTGCATAACCATCCTTTATTATTGTAATTTCGCACGGTTTATGGACTTCTTGAGTGCTGACAAAACACTTGTTGTTAGATAACATTCTATTAGTTCATGAACAACACATAGTTCATATTTCTTAAATACACACACAGTATAAATATTGCATTCTTTTCTTCAGTAAGGGTTTAACCAGACTCTTTAGGAAAGAGGTAAGGTAGGGAGTCACCCTTAACGTTCTTTAAATATGGGTTTTACGCAACTCGTCGATGATCCCAAGCAGGACAAGTGTTGTAACCATGCTCTGATACCAATTTGTAACACACCCAACCCCTGAGTGGCTTTCCTAGGGATGGGGCCTCAAAAATTCATTTTCCCTAAGTTGTCAAATCCTTCATTCGAGGTCTCTACCACACTCTGCTTGTCCAGATTTTTCCAACCATGGTCTCCATGCTCAAAACCGAGCCCAAAACCGACGAATATATCTCTCTAAATTACTTTTAGCGTTCATTGGTCGAGGGCCACATGGCGCCCACGTTGGTCCACCTCGCATGTGTTATTTCCAAGTTCCTTCCTCCATGGTGAAATACCATCCACATATTGATCCCATGACTGGACTTAATCTCTTCCTCCTATGTCAGTTGTGGAGGGAATTTAGTGCTTCGACGATTCAACACTTCATGCCTCTTTACTATATGCACACGAGACCGCCCGGAGTTCTGAACTTATGAAGTCTCGTGAGCTCACCACATGGCTCCAGCCTTCAGACAGTTCGGTCTCTCCACCATACTACATCCCAGAGTCCTCAAGTCTCAAATTCCCAGAGTCTTTGTCACTTCACCAACCACGTTGGTTAGGCAGACATGTATCAGGAATTAACGCGTAGGAGGGGTCAGCATGATACATGTTACATTCCAATGGTCTTATAGGGTACATGATACACACAAACCTGGGTGATATGTGGCACGTCAAGTTGGGTTCCACATTATTCTGGATGACATCACTGCACCACATCACTCCGAACTGACAGACTTCTAACATTCTTCAGATCTCATGGTCGAGACCCAACCATGTATATTTATAGATCTACGGTTATGGTTACCTCATGGATTCATCATTTGGGAGTGTTCCGATGCAACATCCTCTTATCTCCCAAAGTTCCCAACCTTTGAAATAAAAGGGCCAGCGCCACGCATCCCTGGTATATCTACAGCTGGGAAAAGACCCGAAATATCCCTCGATCTGCAGTTCTAGGTCCTTCGTGGCTCTCACCTTTGGGGTTTTGGATCTTGGTTTAGTTGCTAATATAGGTTCACCTAACCACCTGGGGAACCACCTAACGCAGTTCAACCTTACAGGAAATTGAGTCTCCCAGTTACCTTCGGTCAGTATAAGGCTAGTAAGGTTGGTCAAACTTCAAAGTCCTGGACTTTCGGAGCTCCGAAGCCAAGATGACACAGCTTCCTTAGGCTTATCCTAAGGTTCCTAGGTATTGGTCCTATGGGTGCTCTCGAACAGATCTTGATCGCTCTTCTTCCAAACAAAGAGATCTCCTTGTTCAAGGATCGAACTTCATTATCCTTCCTAAGCTTTATCATGAAATGGTTAAGGACTCGGGCATGAAATATCAGTCGCACAGTAAGGAGACTGAGAGAGGTATCCCCTTCAGACGGACAGGTTCATATTGACACAATATCTCCTATCTCAGCCGTCTTACAAGCTTATGTCCCAAGAAGCCTTGGGAACTAAGTTGGGGCATACAAACTATTAGTCTGAAGCATAAGTTTATAGGGAGATGAATGCATACACATATCACGACCATTCCACACAGAAACCATTTATAAATACACACATATACATAAACTCAAGAATTCATCCATTATTTCAGTTCAACGTATAAAGTAGGAAAATACTTATCAGAACCAGATAACATGAAGCGACTGTTGAAGGGGGTACACATTTCCACCAAACCATAGGCTCAGTCACTCCTAATGGATTTACCACTAGCCACCCCCGAGCTAGACCACGATGCTCTGTGATAAAATCCTTTGTTCTAGATCAATGATAGTAGGGACGGAGGTTAGTCTCCTCCTCTCACGGGATCTTGGCAACGATTTACACAATACCAAGCAAGGAGGACCAGACTCATTTATCATCTTGTATCATAACCCTACTATCCATTTCCCTGCAACCAGAACATGCTCATCCTTAGTTCTTTCTTGAACTCGAGAGCTTAGCCTCTCGTCTATGCACTCTTTGCAGGTATTCCTCTGCCCACCACACCTTCCCTTCTTGCTTTCCTCAAAAATATTGCATGTGGCTTGAATTCCCAGTCCATGGTCAGGTCTGAAAGCCTTACAGATGGGTGCTCTGCCCCATCCCCTCATTAACTCTTGAGGAGATATTCCCACCTACCAGCCAGACTGTAATTCATTTCTGGGTTAGAGGATTGTTCTGGTCCTAAGCAATTAAATCGAGTAAGCTACTAGTTTGGTGGAGGTTAACGCAACCATTTCTAGTCCCCTTCACCATATCTTTCATAAAATTCATGGTTTCTCTTAGTACACCCCCCCCCCTTCCAGCAGTCATGCAACACTTATCCATTTTCTAGTAAATAACAGAATTTACATTCATTGACTTTTTATACAAAGTTCCATCAAATCAAACATTCACACATATTGAGTTTTCCATAGTCTCTTGGCCATTACAATTATATTTACAAACTAGGGAAACAGGGTGTTACAATTAAAAAAATATCTCTATGGAAAATAGAGGAAGGAAAGAGCCATTTTGCATTGATTCTATCAATTCACTAGTTAAGGAAGACAATAGTTTCCATTGGTTTGCCTTGTACCAATGGTTCTTGAACAATTCACTAGAAGAAAAGAAATATGATAGACTCTGGACCATAGGCCTGGTCAATGTTGGTTGTGTTCTTGAAGTTTTCAAATTCAGAGAAATTGTATCCTGAGGTGCTTGAATGATGCAGAAGCATCGCTCCACCTCACTAGCGTATCAATAAGACAACACATCAGTGCATTAGGAGGAACGAATTCCAAGGGAAGAGAGGTGCCAAACCTCTCATTTTGAACCTAAATTTAAAAATTTTAATGTAATTAAATGTGAGTTAATGTTTGATGACTAAAGGAAATCTGAGCCCATGTGCCTTTGTACACGATGCATGTGAAGTCGCCTTTAATGACTGATAGTAGGTAGATCTAGATCTGATTCGTATCAGATATAAGTTAATTTCCATTTAATGTGATTAGGTGGAGGAAGGCGCAGAGATTAGTTAGCATTAGTGAGTGAGTGAATTGTAGAGAAGAGAGGAGAGGAGAAAGGGGATGAATACTCTATTGCAGTCCATCCTTTGTAAACCTTTGTACATAACCATTCAAATTAATACAGAAATAAGTTTTTCCTGCATATGAGTTTCTGTGTGATTTACATAAGTTTTATGTATGCATTCTAAATGTTTATTGTATGTTTTAGATATGTTGTTTGATGCATGTATCTATTCCGTTTGTGGGAATTAAGCAGAATTCTCTGCCTGTAGTTTTACAAGTGTTTTAGGCACTTACAACTGAGCAAGGAGTGAACCTTAGAGTTTTTATAGAACTCTAAAAGTGCAACACAAGGAGTGTGTGAGAACTCTTCCCAGAGTTCTGTGAGGAGCGTGCTAGGTGGGTACACTAAAACTATTCTCAAACTCATAAGGAAAATTTTTCCTAGGAAGACACACCATAGTTTTTGAACACTGAGGGAGAAGGCTCTGTAAGGAGTGAATTGAGAAGATGCAAGGAATGCACGAGAACTCCGTTTTGAGTTCTGTGAGAAGTTAAGACTTGGAGGAGACTCGAGTGCAAGTCTTCATAGAGAGAATAAGGAGTGCGCAAGTGAATTTCCAAAATTCATGACTCAAGAGTTGAAGTTGTGCAAGGAGTGCACAAATCCAACACACTGTTGAAGTGTTGGTAAAATCTCACAAGGAAGAGAAAAGTCAGCAAGGATAGTGTTGAAGGAACACTCTAAAAGCATTCATGAAGCTCTAGAGGAAGAGCACTGAGTTCCAGGAGGGAATGAGAAACTGAGAAAGGAACAAAGGGCCAAGTCCCTTTAAAAACTTTGAAAGATCTCATATAAGCTCAGGAGGTGTAGTGCAAGTCGAGGCCCAATAGTCGGTCTCGTAGAAGAAGGGTCAAAGGCCAAGCTATTCAAAATTTGAAGAAATCCTTCATCGGAAGGAAAGCATAGACAACCGTAGAGGATATCTACAATAGTCGTCAGATCTATTGTCCGGAAGATATGGACCGTTGGATTGAAGTCCAGACGGAAGGAGGAGCACGTAGAGGAGAAGGATGAATCGTGTCTGTTGGATCTATGCACAAGGATATACATCCATTGGATCCAGGTAATTAGAGCGTGTTTTAATTCCTCGAAGTCCTTCGAACTTCATGAATTCGAAAATTCTCATGTGTTTGTTGAGAAGGGTACAAGTCTCCCGAATCCTCGAAGCCTGAACTAAATCTGGGTCATTGATAGATGAAGAGTCATGCGTCAACAGATATCGTGGTTCATAGATCTGGAAATAGGAAATGGATTACTTTTGTAAGATCACATGGAATCCCTAAAGCTTAGAAGGCTGAAATGCATCCTCTCCATTGGAACAGGAGACATGTGGTGATAGATCTCACCATTTGGGAGAAGAACACTTTGGCGGATTGTGTGTGTTGGGCGCAAAGGAGTTGGAACTCCCAAAGTTCTGAACTTTAGAATCAAATCTAGACCAATTACTTGAAGGTACACGCATCAGTGGATCGCACAGTCTGGAAGTCTGGCTATATAGTAGAGTTGAGGAGTAGGCGCAAGAGGTTACAAGACTCTCGAAGTATCGGGGAGCTTAAAAAAATCTGGACCATTGACTTGAAGGGACATGCGTCAGGAGATCTGAGAGTCCAGAAGTCCGGCTCTCTAGAGGAAAAAAATTTAAATTTTCCTAGACCGAGAGCTCTTGAAGACTTGAAGGTCGAAGTCCATCTCGGTCATCCATTTGAGAGGGACATGTGGCACTAGATCTCACAATATGGAGGTTTTTTACTCCAGAAGACTAGAGGTGAGAGTTGCATTGGGTTGAGAATTACTGGAATCCCAAAAGCCAAATCCAATCCTATATGTTGGTTGGAGAGGACACGTGGTAGTAGATCCAGGGGTCTGGAGGGAAAACATTTCAGAAGAATTACATTGAGCTGAGTCAAGAGCTCCCGAAGAGTCGAGATCCAGAGTAAATCTCAATCGTTGATCGAGAAATCTATGTGGCAGTAGATCCCAAATTCTGGGGACTTGACACTCTAGGGGAAATCAAGGTTTAGTGTGTGAGAACACCCAATTCCCGAAAGCCAAAGTTAATCTCGGTCGTCCAATCGAGGGGACACATGGTGCTAGATTTGATAGTTCGGAGAAACGGCTCTCTGAAGGTTTCATTGGAAGGAGCATTGGGGAGTCTCAAAGCAAACCACAATCGTCCAATTGTGGGGATGTGTGGACCATTGATTTCAGTGGACGCGCAGAACTAAATCTGGAGGTCCAGAGGTTTGAAACCCCGGAGGTAATACAAGTTGGAGCAGCTAGGACTCCCGAGGGCTGGAGTCCCAGAGAAAATCCTAGTCATTGGTTGTTGGAAGCATGGGATACATTGATATGTTAGCCTTTGAAGGTTCTCCAGTTCAATACTCTAGGGGGGACCTGAGGTATAGTGCTAAAAAATACTCTGAATCCCGGAGCCACGAAGTTAATTAAGAGTCATCGATATGTGGTGACACGAGAACCATCTGATCCAATTCAGGTTTCATCTCTCTGGGGGCATAGATTGTTAGAGCAGTGGAAATCTCTAGATCCTGGATAATTGTGAGTCGTCAATATTGACGGGTGTTGCAAGTCATTGATTCTCTATGGAATTCGGTTATTCACGAGTTCATGTATTCAGAGGTTTTGGGAGGTGTCAAGAGTAGAAATCCTGGAGCCCGAAGTGTCTGGAGCACCGAAGTAGTGCATTTTGTTTGGTTCCTAGTCCCATCCCTTGGTCATATTAAATTTCCACCGAGAAGAAGGGGGCTAAGGCCTGAAACTATTTTTTTAAGGGTTTTAAAGAAGGGGCTTAAAGAAAGAGCCTGCGGGTTTTTGCTGGACCTACGCCTTAGGAGATTAAGGACCAGTGTGCATTTAGAGGGGATCCAGCAGGGATCTGAGAGCTAATCCAGTTCTGAATTCAAATGATCCTAGACCGGGTGGTCACACGAACCCTACGAGAGGCTAAGGTCTCCATCATTGAAAGTTCAAATCAAGGACAAGGATGATTAAATTAACAAAAAAAAACAAATAATCTAGTGGTCCTTACTTCGAACATGTTCAATAAAATTATTTATCTTCCATATGAAAATAAAACTCTTTAGCTTATCGATGCATATGCCTTACTGGATTCTCAGGAAGGTGGCTCCAATGTACTAAGATAATTTCTAATACCTTATGCAAACATGCCCACCGACCTTTCAACAATCAATATAACCTTTCTACAAGAACCATGCTGGGAATTTTCATGGTTTTTTTCCCGTGTCAATGACTGTGAGTTGACCTCACACATACCTAAGTTATCTCTACATGCAATGCACTTTTCATATCAAAAGGATGTCATGTTTGATTAGCAAGAGGTCATATCAAATGAACTTTGTTTTCAATTAAGTAACTACTTGATCAGGAGATCATGTCCTAAGTGAAGAAAATGATCAAAGTTGAAATTGCTCAGAAATGGTTGAAGTTAGAATGACTAGATAGGTCTCGTCGATACGATCCTGTTGCTGCAAACGGCACGCAAACCCGACTCTGCATGTGAAAGATATTCAAGTTTGAATATCCCTTATGTCTTTAAAAAAAATAAAAAATATATATGTATAATGAAATAATAAAACAAAATATATATATATATATACATATGTTTTGTTTAAAACAATGTGGTGGGCCCGGAGGCCGCCACGTGGCATTAAATTCAAAAAACAATTTGGAGCGCGCAACAAGTTTAGAGAGGGCAGGATTCGACCACGGGTCGTTGGGAAGATAGCCCCGAGACTTAACCGCTTGGGCTAGTGATGTGGCTTGCAGTTGAAACGACACATTTTTTTTTAAACTTGCATCAAGTTTGGAAGGGCGGTAAAAAGGGGACCAGCCCCTAAGGACCAGCCCCCTTTTGAACAGGACCCCAAGCAAGAACCAAGGCCATAGCCCGACGGTTGCGGTTGGCACCATTTACATAGCACACAGGGGTAACCGTATATGCCAAGGGTTGCCGAGAGTTGCGGTTAGCACCATTCATATATGCACGCGGGGGTAACTGCCACAGGTTTGCAACGTGGTTATCCAACCATAACACACGACGGTTGATGCGGAGCCAATGTGACCACGAAGCCATAACATTAAATGTGCACGCTAATGGTTCGGCGAAGTTTTGGGCAGAGTCCACCTTGTTTGGCGCGATTTGCCAATTTTAGCCATGCTAACTCCCGCTACTCTAATTTTGGTGGAGGTTTTTGGGGAAAAGAGGACAGAGTTGATTTTGGGGCATAACTTTTGCTACAGGAAACCATTTGGCACGAAATTTTGGTCGATTTTGGGTATTCTCATCCTTCTGGAGCGAATGGAACAGGTTGCAGAGCCAACTGTTGTTCCTGAGTCTGTACTTAAGGCTCTAAAGTACAGTGTCACGGCATCCGAAAGTGTACTAAAGGTTGATAAAGGATTACACTAACCTCAGTACTGGAAACTAATGAGGATTTCTACGTTCTCGTTGTCTAGCTTCCAGTTGTTCTTGGGTATTAATATCTTGTTCAATGGCTGCCCATGAAGTTCTAGTTCCTCCTGGGTGTTTGCAGTTTTAAGGATTGTATCAAAGAGATTTAAAGCGATATGATTTTGATTAGAGAGTCTGGGTTGAATATCAGGTTGAGTAGCTGCAGGGATAGTCATTTGAGGAACAGTTCCCGTATGGAAACGATTTTAGGGAGAGATTTTAACGTTGTTTCAATTTGGTTTTAAGAAAGATAAATTTTAACTTTAAGAATAAAATAGAAACACAAACAGAAGGCCCTTTCCCGTAACAGTATTATTTTTAATAAGAAGATGAGTATGAAAGAAAAACATTAAGCTGCAGATACGTAAGGTTCATGTTGATAGAAAACTCACACATACACAGATGAAGATATTTGTAAGGAAATAACCGACATAGTGTAAATAAACATATAATTCTATAAATGCAAATTGGTCTTACACCCGTTGATAGCTGGTGTAGAGGAAAGACAATAACCAATTACAGAAAGGTGAAATCCCTCCGCTATAGTAGTGGTCGTACTAAAGTATAGCGCTACACATCAATTATGAGAAGTAGAGCAAAATGAAACATGAAACATAAAGAAAACAAACTTGTAATACAGTCGGGATGGGATCGAGAATCTTCAAATTTTGCTTGTATTAACTTCTTAATGCCAAAACTCTGTTTACAAATTAGTACCAAAAAGTCCTCGCCTTGTCTTCTTCTTTTTGTGATCTATTTATACAAATACTTTCCCTCCTATTCTATTTTCAAAAAATTTCCAGGTGCTTGCCTTCGCGTGATTCGATGCATATGATACATTTGTCCACGAACTGGGATACAAGCTGTGAAGGCTCTGCTTGACAGCTGGGAGGAGCAAAATCACTCCATCTCTTCTACTCTATGCTCAAAAGGTACCAGGTGCTTGTATTTGCGTGGATTGGGTACATATGATACATTTGTCCACAAACTGGGATACAAGCTGTGAAGGCTCTGCTTGACAGCTGGCCTCGGCGGAATAGCACTATCGAGTCAACTGTGGAAGTTTATCACCTATTTGTACATCAATGATGTGAAGAGCGTTGAGTTGTGCGCTCAATTGAATCAAATGTTTATCAACTTGAGCCATATCTACCCTGTCCATCTTAGATATATGCACCGAATCTCTTTCATTCTTCTCCTTTAGATCGAGGGAGATATGATCTATATTCATTTGCCTCAATGTCTCCGAGTCACCTCCATTTTCCATTTCTAGCAGCTCGCCATTTATGGCATTGAAAGCTTCTTCTAATGAACTGGTTACTTTCTGAGCCTGCTCCTTGCTTAAGGCAATATTGTGTTCCCAATCTTTTAACAAAATATTACCTCTTGTTTGTTCAGCGATGGTGAGCCCTGGAGAGTCTGTGGAAAATCTGTTGTTGGTAGCTATCACTGCCTCTTGAAAGGCTACCCGAGCAGCTTCGATTTTATTTTCCCTGGTGGTCAGATTCTCAAAAATCTGATGCATCAATAGACAATCTTCTCGAATCCCTCCAACTTTGTGCAGCAGATTCTGCTGTACAGAAGAGATTCGGCTCCGAATATCGATCGCTCGGGATTTAAACCCCTCTACGTCAATCATCTATCTTTCTGCAACCTCTAAATGAACCTGTAGCTCTGTGATCATATTTCTCTGCTGACCATCCTGCACCCGACCTTCTCGGACCACCGAATGCGTTTTCTCCAGCTTGACTTTGAGCGTTTCTATCTCATTTTTATCAGCCAATCTAGCCTGTTCTGTTTCTATGTTGGCCTGGACCTTGGCATTTTCTGTGGTTGTAGCCAACCTGGCCTCAAGGGTCCTGATGAGGCGATTCTTTCTTTTTAATTGGAGATTCATCTGCCCAACCGAGAATTGGTTTGTCGAAGTGTAGGCGCCCAGTGTTCCAGCGATTTCAGTAGCAAGATGGTCACTTTTCTTGCTCTTGCCATCTGTCATGATTTTGTATTTTTTAACAGTGGAATCTCCCTCTTGATAAAATTCTCTCTTCACTATGGCTTTCCTCTTTTTGTCAAAAAAGAACTCATTAGGAGGGAGTTCCTCTGCCCTTATAGGTCTCAGTTCTTCGCCAAATATCCATCCCTCGCTAACATCTCCCTGTGCCGACTGCAAGGGTGTGACAGAGGAGATGGGTTTTCCTATTTGATTTTTTTATTCTTTTGGAGTGTTGACAGGGTTCTGTTCTTTTGTCTCTGCCATCTTCTTTCCCGGTGGGTCTGGAATTTTTCCTTCAACCTCCGAACTCTCTTTTCTTGGCGGATCTAGAGTCATTCCCTCAGCCTCTTAAATTTGTTTGCTTGGAGGATCTGGAGTCTTTTCTTTTGTTTCGGGATTGCCCGTTTGCTCCTCTTCCGGTTTTTGTCCAAGGATAGATATTACCTCTGTAGAATCTTCATCATTTTTATCTTTTGTCTCGACAATGGCCAAACCTCCCAACACAGTGATAAGACATCTTCTCCTATTCTCTTGGAATCTTAGCACAACTGCTGCGTCTTCAGGTGCTAGCAATTGGATCTGGGCTAACACCTCTTCATAAGATTTCGCTCCTCGGAAAATGTCGTCCGAGGGGGAATTCTCATGTTTGAATATCTTAAGCCCAACATGAGCCAGATGATTGCTCACAACTTTCTGGGGATCGTGTTTCTTAATCTCAATGGAGGCCAATTTTAGGTCCTCCAGGGCAGCGGCCTCGACTTTGGCATGCCCAAAATCTAATAAAGAATATGAATTCATTCGAATGGGGAAAGAAGGCCATAACTTCTTTGAATAGCCCTTGAGTTCCTTTCTCACGCCCCTGATTACTATTTGCCATGCAACTTCACGACAAGCTAGTTTATCAGGAATGAACAAAGGTAGCGCATGAGGGGGAATAGAAGCCCCGAAAACTCTGATGTATGAGAACTCTGCTTCAACATACCAATCTGCAATGCCACTCAGGCCTGTTGAAACACTATCCGATATGCGAGGTGGTGGGTGACCAAAAATATTGATGTGCAGGGGCACCATCACCCAATTGAAAATCTCATATGGGAACTTTCCAGCTTTATTTTCCCATAATTTATCATGATATTCGTGCACTGGTTTTTCTTGGGTTGGAATCCAAGCCCAATTCATCAAGGGGAAAGGCATCATGGAACATATTGCATCCATGATATATGCCGACATGTAAAACGCTGAGGGTTTCCCACCTACCTTTTTCTCTCGATACTCTATGACCCTGTTGGCCAAGCTATCTGAGAGTATCTTTTCCCAATTGAAAGAGCAACCTTCAGCGACCCGAAATATGAGAGGCGCCCAAGAGACATAGAAATGCGAGGTGTCTTCTCCCCCGAACAGACGACACGTCATCATGGCCACATACTTGTATTGTGGCTCTAGTGAAGTAATTGAATACACGCCCTTGTCATTTGCTCTGAATGTCGCGGAGCGTGAAACCCAATCTTTTATCAAACCAGGCATGGTTTTGTCATA
Source organism: Picea engelmannii (assembly GCA_009831015.1). Classification (NCBI taxonomy): domain Eukaryota; kingdom Viridiplantae; phylum Streptophyta; class Pinopsida; order Pinales; family Pinaceae; genus Picea; species Picea engelmannii. The sequence goes on along the minus strand of ML776559.1, from coordinate 2,542,058 downwards.
TTCTTCGCACTCCTTCTTTTTTAATTCTTCCACGAAATCTGCACCGTAAGTATATTCAGATGTGGAAGGTAGCTTATACATGCTTTGCAAATGCTCGGGCTGGAAAGTTCCGATAGTCACTCGCTGACTATTCATAATTGTTCTGGTAGGCAGGTCCACGTGATCCAAAGCCCAGCGGATCATGTCATAGTAAGGAAGAAACCGGGGCCTGGTTGCTATTTTGTGCATCCCTGAATGGACGACTATATTATACTTAGTGTGTAAATCATCTTTTTCGTTGCCATCAGAATCGTCTGAGTAATCAACTAATTCTGTCTGCAGAGCATTGAACACATACGACCAGTTGGGAATCGATTCGACACTTCGGGGTGAAGTGTCGGAGACATTGTCTGATCTCTGGCTTGTAACTTCGACATTCGTCTTCATCACTTTCCGCGGAGCCATGAATGTTGCTTGCTTTTTCGCTCTTCTGTGATAAACCTGCGTATACATGCGGAAATGAGTTCCCTCGGAGAAAGGTGAGCTCTGTGCGCTTATGAGAAATGTTTAAAATAGAATGAAACTCTCGTATATATTTGAAAACCCTGTACTTTTTGAAATAAGTATGTCAAATCGCAAATAAAACCAAATTTATTGTATAAATCTGATCTTATTTATTCGTGGATTTACCCTAATTCTTCATTAATGTCATCAATGTTCGGCGGCTTGACAGACAGTCAGGTTATGGAGAGAGAGAGTAGCTACCTCGTGAAGTGTGCAAACCTCGATGTGCGGGACGTATCTTGTTTTAATTTAAAAATTCAAATCTTAGGGACTTAAATCACTTTTTCGCTTTTCACCGCATCATGAATTTCCCTTTAGCATTTTGAATTTTCAACTCGCGAGACTGCGAGTGCCAATTTTTAGCTTAATTAACAGTAACCGTGAATTTGGCGCATCCTTAATTATATAATCAATCTATTCGCCATATCGTGACTCGGAGCTTTGAAGACAGATTTTTGAGAGAATGATATGTCGTGTCGCGATATCGCGATGTGGCGATAATTAAGGCTCAAATTATGGGAATAAAATCTTAGATTAGGATACTAATTAATCTTGCTATAATCATGTCGCACCCTCGCGAGTCGGGGTTTTAGGAGTTTTAACTTTACGAAAGAAAGTGCCGAGTGGCGAGGTGCCGAGAATCAAATTCAACCATGGTTAGTTTTTTTACCTTTAATTTCTGACCAAGGTTATTACAAGGTTATCGTCTTCTCGGCTATCGGGGCTGTAAGAACAAAAAAATGGGTTTGACGCATGCCGAGGCGCGAAACCCCGACGACGTCTAAACATGGGTTAAAGGTTTTACCCTAGTTAATGCCTTGGGCAAAAATTTAAATTGAGTTCGCAGTTTCGCGACTCGGGACTTGTGAATTCAAGAATTAAAGTGTCCGACTTGCGAGACCCCGAAACAAAACAAAAGAGCGAACATATTTGAAAGAATGGATCTGTTTTGGAAGTAGAAAAAGAATTTCTGTTCAGGCGACAAGATTTCAGAGTTTTTGAGATATCCGAAGGAAAAAGAAAGTCAACTTAGATTTCAAGTTTTAAAAATTGAAAATTTTTTGGAAGGTAAAAAACCAGGGCGGCTCCAACATAGGCTCCAACTAGGGATCTCGCTTCCCTGTGAGGCGGGAAGAACAGTAGACCAGGTGCCAATATTGGGTAAATGGAGTCACAGGCTAAAATCAACAGAAAAATTCAAGGAAAAAGATAGAAAAAGGGGGGGGGGCATCTTCGTTTTGTACCTCAGAAAATTTTTCGAACTCAGATACTCCTTCCAAATACAGCTGAAGTTACTTTCACAACTTTCCTTTTCTCACTACTAACTTTGGGGATGCTTTAAGACAATCAAAACGACCCTAGGATATTCAACAGATCTTACGATTCTCAACTTGCATAAAAAGAAGATCTTATACAATTTTAAATAGGGAAGTCCCATCGGAACTTGGGGAAATGGTCAGGTTTTCAGAAAGTGTTGGTTACAGGAGTAGATTGATATTTATGTGTAATAGCCTTACATATCTCTCAGACATTGCTTCACTGCCAGTGAGCCTGTTCAATACCCCGGTGAAGTTGTCTGACCCCTTTTTTACTGAATTTCTTTTCACCACTTCGGAAAATATTTATGCGTTTAAACGCTAAGACGAGGGCAATCATTTCTGAATTTCCTTTCATCATCTTAATGGACTAGGTGGGGGAATCATTTCTGAATTTCCTTTCACCACCTGTCTTAGTATTTATTTTTAAAACACAAAGATGGGAGCAATCAGTTTTTATCAGGGCTGAGATCTGCATAATATTTTTTATCAGAGGTCTGTCCACTTATTTGATTACTCGGTATAAACCTTCCTTTGACCCTCACAATACCTTTGGTTCTTAGGGAGATAGGAGAGGATAATAAAATTTTAAGGAACATCCTGTTCAAGCCAGCTTTGATTTTTCCGATGCTATTGAAAAACCTAGGAAAGTTAGGATCGCTATAAACATTCCTTAGCTTAGCGGAAGATCAAGTAGTTGTGAGGACCAGCTTTCTTATTAAGATCTGTTTCGAAATCCCTGAGGTTTAAAACGAAAAACTTTTACTCCTTTACAAAGGCTCGGGAAGATAGTGACTTGCTAAAGTTAGGCCCAAATATAGACATAAAACAAGGTAGCAATTCAATGGCTTAATATACAAAAGGTCACAACGGTTCGGGACTGGTTTTCGAATATATTTAGGAACAAAAATTATGACTGACTGTTTTTATGTTTAATGCATTCATTCAAATGATTTTATTTGAAGATTATGAAACCAAAAATATTCCTGTTATCTAACCTTTTATATTGCAAATTTGAAAAATGTTACCTTAGTTTGCTTAAACAGCCTTTCATGACCTGTGTACTTAGAAGGCTCACCTCTATCTTTCTTTTCAATTTCTTTGTGGACTATGAATTATCTTATGTATCACCTGTTTTATTTCGTTCTATTTCCAACACAGACCTGCACCTTAATTTTTCAGCTAGTTTCATCTGCAGCTAGAATCCTGCAAAAAGAAATACAAATTTGATTTAAAATGCGTTGAGAGTTTAGGAACGAAAACCAAAAATTAAAAAATAAATGCTTGAACAAAAACATAAATATGTACAAAAACTCATAATAAATTTATTTATTTATAAATATATACATATAATTTCTTATTTCATTTTATTTCTTTTTTATCCGACGACTTTCACATCATGTAGTGCTTTAAGTACCGCTCGTTGATCGGGGCGCTGAGAACTTCTCCATCCATATTTTCCAGAAGAAAGGAATTCTTTCCTTCTGGAGCCGAGACCCTGAATGGTCCATACCAAAGGTGATCAAATTTGTCGTGCTTAGCGGCTTCTTCCCTTCTCGCATCCCATATTAACACTAAATCACCTGGTAGGAATTCTCTGTTCTTTGCTTTCATGTCAAACAATGCTTTCATATCGTCCTGGTATTTCTGCATTTTCTCATCAACCTCTACTATGTGTTGTTGAACCTCAATCAGCTGATTAATTCTCCTAGTTACATGATTGGGTTCTTCATTCTGATCCTGCCATAATTTCATCACTGGCAATGCTAAGTTTATAGGCATAACCGCGTCAGTGCCATAGACAAACTGGAAAGGCGAAATGCCGATAGACCTTTTAGTGTTGATGCGATTTTCCCACAACGCGTACTTCAAATGCACATGCCAGGACCTTTTGTTTTTATCCAGTACTTTTTTTATTACGTTTACCAGGCTCTTGTTAGATGATTCGGCCAATCCGTTTCCCTGAGGGTAATAAGCAGTGGAATGGCCAAGAACGATACTGTATGTTTGGCAGAAATTGATCATAGCCATGGATTTGAAGGCCTGGGCGTTGTCGGTAACAATATTTCGGGGACACCCGAATCTCGACAAGATGTTATCTTCCAAGAAGTCGATCACTACTGAGTTCGTTGCCCTTTTAGTTGGAATTGCTTCTACCCACTTTGTAAAATAATCTGTGGCAGTTAAGATCCACTTATGTTGAGCACTGGAATGGGGATTAATTTCCCCTATGAAGTCTAATCCCCATTGTTGAAATGGGGCTTCAGTTTTGACTGGAACGAGTGGTAGTGCAGGGAGTTTCTGCTTACCAGCGAATATTTGACATGAGTAACAGGTGCGTACTTTGGCATTGACGTCCGAAAATAGTTTTGGCCAAAAGTATCCAGCCCTCAAGATCTTGTAGGCTATGGCTCTCCATGCATGGTGTCCTCCATAGATTCCTTCATGAAATTCTTCCATAACCCGTGGAGTTTCCGACTCAACCAAACCGACTAGTAAGAACCCGAGTGGATCCTTCCAATATAGTTGATTTTCGGAGATGAAATATTTTGCAGCATGGAGTTTTAAAGTTCTGCATTTGGCTGGTGTTAGTCCATCTGGGCATTTCAGGTTTAACAAATAGAAAACTACATCTTTATACCATCCTGACGACATGAATTTTTCTTCAACCTTGCTTGGATGTGTCTGGTCATCCGGCTCTTGCAAATGTGTGTCTCCGTCTTCCCCTTGTAGGCAATTGATGTCAAGAGCTCTAAGGTTCGACTCAGCCAAAAGTTTGGCCAGACCCTGCCCCTTTATCAACTTAGTAGGCTTGCCTTCCAGATCAAATTCTTGAATTTTAGCAAGCCAGCGCCCTCATTTTCCATCACTATCTCGCTGTACCAATATATCTTTCACAGCACTGGTTAGTACGTACGCGATAATTTTTTAATGCAGGACGTAAGTTCTGAATGCCTTAAGCGCTTTCACCATTGCGTACGCCTGTTTTTCTATTATATCATATTTTAGTTCGGCGTCTCTAAGGCTCTTGCTAAAAAACGTGATCAGGCATTCAAAGCCTTCATCATTCTTTTGCAGTAATACCGCGAAAATAGTATGTTTAGAAGCGAACGAGAAGATGAGGAAATCTTTCAAGTAATCTGGGCTTATTAACACAGGTGCTTCACTGATGACTTTTTTAATATGCTCGAATGACACTTTAGCCTCGGTCGTCCAATTTACTCTGCTATCCTTTTTCAACATTCCTGTGATCAATTTGACAATCTCAGCAAAATTTGGTACAAACCTTCGTAAAAAATTTATTGTACCTACGAAAGATTAAATTTCTTTTACGTTCCTAGGAATCTTGATAGTTTGTATTGCTTCAACCCTCTTAGGATTGATCCTGATCCCATCTTTAGATACAATATGCCCCAGAAGATTACCTTCTTGCATAGCGAAATGTGATTTCTTTGGGTTCAAAGATAGGCTATACCTGCGGCATTTTTCAAAAGTCTGTTTTAAATGGATGAAATGTTCTTCATCGGTTTTAGAGAAAATCGTTAAATCGTCAAGGTAGATTACTACGAATTTGTCTCTTTCTCCGATGAAAGTGATGTCCATAGAACGCTGGAATGTAGCTCCTGCATTCATCAAACCAAAAGGCATTTTATCATACATGAATGTACCCCATGGTGTGGTGAAAGCAGTTTTTTCTCTGTCTAGCTCGTTCATGGCGATTTGGTTGTACCCAGAAAACCCATCTATCATAGACATTCGATTTGCTCCAACTACTCTTTCCAGGACGTGGTCCATTTTGGGGAGCGGGTAATTATCCTTAAGAGAGGACCTGTTCAAGTTCCGGAAATCCACACATAGTCTGATTTCTCCGTTCTTTTTTCTGACAGGGACTAAATTTGCCACCCAGTCTGAGTAGCTTAGAGGTACAATTATTTTCACATCTAAAATCTTCTTAACTTCCTTTTCAATGACGGGCAACAAAATGGGGTTAAATTGCCTAAGTTTTTGCCTAAAAGGCTTGACCCCGGGCTTCAACGGTATCTTGTGCTCAATTACAGAAGTATCATACATTCGAAGTTCTTCATAGGACCAGGCGAAAACATCTGTATACTGTTTGAGTAGGTCCCTGTATTGGTCTTTTACCTTGGGAGGGAGGAATTTAGATATCTTTACAATCCTGTCTTCTTTTCCAATTCCTATATCGCAATCCTCCACTTCTTCTGGTTGGGGCTGCAAAGTGGATTTCACAGGTATGTCATTCTGATCGAAGAGTCTTTCTAAAGGAATTAAGCCTTTAGGGATCTGGTTGTTTTTAAGGACCAACATGCGATGATCTGCTATTTTATCCCAAAAGGTTTCAGGATCTTCATCCTCTTGCATAATCCACATCGGGTCGTTTTGGTTTTTTTGGTCTGGATGAGTTTCAGAGAACTCACCTATTGCCCTAAGAAATTTCTGAATTTGTTCGTCATCTTCAAAGATCTGCCAGTGTCTGACATTGTCGGGTATAGAGGGTTTATATCTGATTTCAATATGATATTTCAGTTTAA
>ML776559.1:2505334-2522194 GCA_009831015.1 Picea engelmannii | reverse complement strand
TATATATATATATATATATATATATATATATATATATATACATATGTTTTGTTTAAAAAAATGTGGTGGGCCCAGAGGCCACCACGTGGCATTAAATTCAAAAAAAAAATTGGAGCGCGCAACAAGTTTAGAGAGGGCGGGATTCGACCACGAGTCGTTGGGAAGATAGCCCCGAGACTTAACCGCTCGGGCTAGTGATGTGGCTTGCAGTTGAAACGGCACATTTGTTTTTTAAGCTTGCATCAAGTTTGGAAGGGCGGTAAAAAGGGGACCAGCCCCCTTTTGCACAGGACCCCGAGCCAGAACCAAGGCCATAGCCCGACGGTTGCGGTTGGCACCATTTACATAGCACGCGGGGGTAACCGTATATGCCATGGGTTGCTGACGGTTGTGGTTAGCACCGTTCATATATCCACGCGGGGGTAACTGCCACGGGTTTGCAACGTGGTTATCCAACCATAACACGCGACGGTTGATGCAGAGTCAATGTGACCACGAAGCCATAACATTAAATGTGCATGCTAACGGTTCAACGAAGTTTTGGGCGGAGTCTGCCTTGTTTGGCGCGATTTTCCATTTTTAGCCATGCTAACTCCCGCTACTCCAATTTTGGTGGAGTTTTTTGGGGAAAAGAGGACAGAGTTGATTTTGGGGCATAACTTTTGCTACAGGAAACCATTTGGCACGAAATTTTGGTCGATTTTGGGTATTCTCAGCCTTCTGGAGTGAATGGAATGGGTTGCAGAGCCAACAAAGGTGTCATTCAGAAATTTTCAAGTCAGAGGAGATTGAGGAGCCATCAGGGCCTTGAGGGAAAAGGAGATGCATTGGATCAGCCTTCACTGTTTTAGGTGATAACAGAGTCATTTTAAGCTTCTGTCTGTATTCTGAATTCGTTTTCACAGCTGGTTTGGCCTGTTTTTTGGCCTTTTTCTCATTGTAACACCATTTTGAGCATGAATAGATCAAGGACATGCCCATTGGGAGCCTTGGACCCAGCAAATGTAGCCCAGGAGGGGTGAACTGCCTCATCATGTGATGTGTGTTTATGGTGAATTTATTTTGTTGTGTTAGACATATTTAAGATATTTAAACAGAAATCAAAGCAATACTCCCTCACACAAAAAGTTTATAAATCATGATGAAAGAACCCTTTGCACATTTATTTTGTATGGAAATGAATACTTTGAATAGAAATACAAATATTTTCATTTTCAGCTCACTACTTTAGCACTCAAATATTTTTCATGGCCACATATTTGGTATTCACAATTATCTTTGGTAATTTCTTTGAGAGTATCCCTATAAAGGTGAAAATATTTAATATACATAATGAACCAGTTCAATTATGGCACCCGGTGTTATGCAAAAATAAAGCACCATTCAATTTTTCCATCGTTCAAGATAAGTTTGTTAGATATTTTTTACACATCTTGGTTGGGGAAAATCCCAAGAGAATAACATAGGAAGATGAATATTTTATTAATGGAAATGGCATTTGCATTCAAGAGAAAAACCATACTTACATCCACTTTTATGGTTGTCAATAAAATCTGTGTCTACTCACTATATCTGTCTGCGATAGATATTTTGTTCTGGAATTTTTCTTCGAGTATAAATATTGGTGTATTCTATTTGATAGAAAGAGAAAAAATAAATTCATTATATATCCTCATCGAGTTGGGGACATAATGGTCAGGAATCTAGTGTATCTGAAACAAGTCTCAAATACATTTAACCTGTTTAGTATAAAATAATCACAACCCCTAGGGGGTTTTGATCCCTAAGGCCTGTTATTGCGACATTTAGCATTGATAAGGTACAAAACCTTTTTACAATATTTGATGAAGATGATATTGAGAATCCATCAAAAAGGGACAAGAATGCATGTAGTGATGGCTAGTTGACAAAAATAAGTTCAAACACTAGAAGCCAAGGAAAACCAAGACAAAGGGGGAGAAGCAATTCTAATGTCTTGTCTTATTCCAATCGCCAACCACCTAAGAGCTCCTCCTCTAAGAAAAGAACAAGACAACACAAGGTAAACAAAGCAGAGAGTAATGACGTGTTTGTTGGAGATGACAGTGGAGAGAAACCACCTCATGAAAATATTGAATGGTCACATATAGTGTCCCAGCAAAAATGGAAACAAAACCCAAACAGATACAATTCGAAATATATAGGATGTCCAAGAAATATTGAAGATATTGAAATCAAGAGTAAAAAGATACTGGATTGGGTATCCCGAAAAATTGTTGAAAGCCAAGAAATCACACAGGACCTCAGCACAGAGAAACCCATGTTCTTTGAAAAGAAGTCCTTAACACTGCAAAATACTCAATAAAAAAGGCACAAAAAGAAGTTGCAAATAGAGAGGATCAGTGTCAAACACAAAAAGGTGGTTCAAAAATTAAGGTCAGTAGTCGATGTATCAAGAGTTGCACCATCTAAAATCATGCATCTACATCGCTCCACAGGATATGCTCTTGCAAATCCAATTTAAAGACAAGAGTTGCAAACCATTAAATTGAAGAAAATTATAAGTGAACTTGAGTAGGCACTTAGTCCCAGAACGTTGTTTGCACAACCACTAGCCATAATTTCAATGGAACGGATTTCTCCAAGTACTCCAGGAACCTCGAATCCAATAAGGAAATCCCTTCAATTGTTGAATGGAGTCATAATTTATGTTGCAAATAACATTAACAAAAGACTCGATATAATCAGACAAATGTGGGAGGTCAACACTAGCCTACGTGATCTTTCACAAAGCATTTCAATTTTTACTAGATATTTTCAAAGAGACTTGCAACATGATGAAGCCTACTACAAAAGTGAGCTAAGCACTTTTGTTGGATGGGTCGCTAGTATCAGTGACCTTGAAGAAATCAATAGGGACTACCCATTAGAAGTAGAATAAAACAAATAAATGAAGGTTGGGAAAAGCGAGTAAAAATGATACAAGATGCAATTGTTTCTTGTGAAAAAATCAATGAAAGGAGACGTGATGCTATTTTAGAAGCATTTGGTGTTGTTAAAGAAATACAGGGTCCACAACTTTTCATAAATTTAGGGATGATCACTAAAGAGGATATTGATAGTCACCTGGAAATAATGAAAAATTTTGGGTTGTTATATTATTTCCAGTGAAATTCTAGTCGAGGTGGATTGACTGATAGTCAAATTTGAAAGTCGAGGTGGATCGACTGATAGTCAAATTCGAAGGTCGAGGTGGTTCGAACAAGTAAAGACAAAATCAAAGACATCGAAAACAAGTTGAAGGTTGAGGTGGCTCGACTGGGTAAAGTTGAAGAGGTCAACCGATGGGAGGTCGACAGGCGGGCATGTGTAAATCGACTGAAGACCGAATGAAGGCTCACTGGTAGTTGACTGATAATCTGACTTGGTAATCAACTGTAACAGAATCCTAAGATTCATGGGATTTGTAGCCAATGATTGACATGGATCTGTAATCATTTTTTGGTGCCTTTTCTTTGGGGTTTTTCCTACTGTAAAACCTATATATAAGGCATGTTGTAATGTTGTAAAATCTAATCTTGAATATGTAATCATAGAGGTTTTTGGTCATCCATATGTAAGCCAAATTGGTTGGTAGGTTTTTTTTTGTAAAGCAAGAAGGTATGATGTCGATTGTGTCTTAGGTTTGGACCAATGTTAGGCATGTAACCTTTTATTTTGAATGAATAAGACAACAAGAGAGAATAATTCTCAAGGAATGTTGGTTTCCCGGGTTGAGTTTCCAAGATAAAATCTCTGCGTACTATGTGTTTTCTTTATCATTTATTGTCTTGATTAAATATTTCTTCCTCTCTTCTCATAGGTTTAGCATGGAAGTGTTTCTCATTTCCTAACATGTGGTATCATATCTTGGTTTAACAACCTTGTATTTGAGCTAAACCCTATGTTCAGTAAGAGTAATAAGTTAGAAATATTTAAATATTGTGTTAAAGAATGGCCAACAACTTCAGAATAGAGATCAAAAAATTGAATGGCCATAATTTTGAGCTTTGGAAGCTTAAAATTGAAAATCTCCATGTAGATCAAGAAAAATGGAAAGCAGTATGTCTAGGTACCATGTTGATAGGTATGTCAATGAAATAATGGAAGAAAATCGAGAGAAAATAAAGGAGTATGATTTGACTTTGTCTTGCATATTTGGCACTACTAAATGTCTCAAGTGAAGACTCATCCAAGAAACTGTGGGACAAGTTGAGGAGCTTGTACCAATCGAAATCCCTGGTAAATAAGTTGTTTCTCTAAAATAAATTGTATCTTCTGAGGATCAGTGAGCGTATTTCGGTGATTGATCATTTATATTCGTTTAATACCATTATAAGCCAGTTATCGTCTATGGATATCAAAATCACTGTGGAGAAATATATTATCTTATTATGTTCTTTTCCAGACTCCTGGGATAGCTTAGACATGGATATAGGGACTAATACAACCACATTAGTGCTAGAAGAAGTGATTGCATCTCTACTTTAAGAAGAAATGAGAAGGAACCAAATATGATTTAATGGTGAGAGGTCAACCAGTTGACAGAGATAAAGGAAAATTCTCTGGTAGAAATTCTAAGTTGAAGGGTAGATCAAAATCCAATGTTTAGTCGATAATAAGATCTTGGAAATTCAATAAATTTGTGAATTATAAAAGGGACTGCAAGTTGAAGGAAATGGAAGTCAGTACAGGATCCTATGAGAAGCAGTCGACTGAGAAAAAGACAACTCTAGATAAGGGAGGCGATGTATACCTGGCGTCGAGTAGTACACAATTAGATCAAGATGTTTTGTTGACAGGGATGATTTTAAGGATGGAAATTTATTTTAAAATGTAGAAACCTAGGCGAATCTTACTAATCCTTCATACTCCAACTATAAAATGTTTGGCGATATTTTTGTAAAAATATTCTAATTTCTAAGGATTTGATATAGTTTGTATAAAATTTTGGAAAATTTTAAGGTAAAATAATTGTATCCTATAGAATTTGGGCGAATCAATTTTAGAATAACGAATCTTTTTTTGGGAAAAACCATGAAAAATTATCCCATGAGCGAAATTTATCCCCTAAAATCATCCATGTTTGTTGATCGACTCAGGAGCATCATATCATATGACACTAAATATAGAATAGTTCTACGAATATGAACAATATGAAGGAGGAGATGTCTTCTTAGGGGATGACTCGACAACTAAAATTTTCAGACGAGGAAGAGTTCAACTGATATTGCAGGTTGGGAGGAGTAGAACCATTCCATATGTGCTACACATTCTGGGTTTGGAAAGAAACCTAATATCTATTAGCAAGATGATTGATGCATGGCTACACACTCTATTTCAGAAGGAATCATGTAATATGGTCAAAGGTGCGATGGTATTAATGAAAGGATTTTGGATTGGAACCTTATATAAGTTACTAGGGAGTGTCAACTCGACTAGATGCAACAACATTGTTGTTCCTGAAGTCGAATTGACTTCAACTCGACTCAACTTGAATCGAGTTGAGTCAATTCAAATCAACTCGACAAGTATCATAAAGTCAATCTGACCATGCTATGGAATGAGAGGATGGGACACATAGGATAAAAAGGAATTCAAGCTATGCATACCAAAGGTATGGTTGAAGATTTTCTTGAATTTAATTTAGAATTCGACTTTTGTGAACATTGTATATATGGAAAACAAATTCAGGTGAGGTTCCCATCTGGAGCGACAAGCGCAAATGGGATTATAGAGTTGATTCATGGTGATGTGTTTGGCCCTATTTCAATTCCTTCACTTGGTGGATCCATGTACTATGTCTCTTTCATAGATGATTTTTCCAGGAACACATGGATATATTTCCTGAGGAAGAAATCATAGGTTTTAGAGAAATTAAAGAGTTTAAATCTCTTGTATAAAACAAGACAGATAAGAACATTAAGGTGTTGAGAACTAACAATGGTGGTGAACTATGTGGAAAATAATTTGATCGTTTCTGCAAGAAATGTGGCATAGAATGCCAAAATACCATACCATATACCCCACAAAAAAATGGAGTTTTTGAGATAATGAACAAAACATTAATGGGCAAGGCAAGGAGCATGCTCAATGGTCTTGAGATCACACAAGAATTCTGGGAGGAGGTAGTCAACACTGCAAAATATCTATTGAATATGTCTCATTCATCGACGCTAGTTGACACAAATCCACATGAGGTGTGGTTTGAACTAAGGAACAACGAAGATGATTTAGATGAGTCGAATGAATAAGAAGGAGAGGTGGAAAACTAACCTCGATCGTAAGGAGGTCAGAACAAGTAAGAAAACAAGTCGAAATGTATATTCTATCTGACTTTTGTTCCACATTTGTGTTAACTTCCATCAATGATGATCCCAATTCGATCGGGGAAGCAGTCGAATCAGCAGAGGGAAAATTATGGAAGGATTCCATGGTCAAATAGATGGAATCCTTGGACAATAATGAGACATGGGACGTAGTCAAATTTCCTAGTGGAAGAAAGCATGTTAGTAGAAAATGGGTATTCAAGAAGAAGATGAATGCAACAGGTCAAGTCGAGAAATTCAAATCTCGACTGGTAGTGAAAGGATATTCTTAAGTCGAAGGAGTCAACTTCGGTGATATTTTTTCCCCTGTCACAAAATTAACTTCAATTAGAGTATTAATGTCTCTGGCTACAACATTTGATCTAGAAATAGAACAGATGGATGTGAAGATAGCATTCCTACATGGGGACCTAGAAGAGGAAATATACATGAACAACATGAAGGATTTGTAGTAAAGGGAAAAAATGATTTGGTGTGCAAACTGAAAATATACCTTTATGGTATAAAACAATCACTAAGGATGTGGTACCAAAATTTTGACACATACATTCTCAGTTTGGGGTTTGTGAGAAGCAAAGTTGATCACTTCATATAATCCAAAGAAGAAGGTGGGTGTTTCATATATGTAGCATTGTATGTCGATGACATGTTGTTGATTGGAAACAACATGGACACAATAAAGGAGGTGAACTAGCAATTATCTTCCAAGTTAGACATGAAGGATCTCGGTGCAATGAAAATCATTCTGGGAATGGGTATTAAGAGAGATCGAGTATCTAGAAATATCTAGTTGAGCCAAACGAAGTATATTGAATCAATATTGAAACGTTTCAACATGCGAGATTTCAAACTTGTGAAGGTGCCAATTCTTGTGGGAGCAAGGCTAATTTTTGAACATTTTCCAAGGACACGGGAGGAAATAGAGGACATGGCATGTGTTCCCTATGCAAGTGTTGTTGGTATTCTAATGTATGTGATGGTCTGCACTCGACCAGACATTTCCCATCCAGTGGGAGTGTTGAATAGATACATTTTGACACCTGGGAAGGAGCACTGGACAATTGTAAAGAGAGTATGCAGGTGTTTGTGTGGCGCAAAATATTATGCTATATGTTATCAAGGAAAACCTGGAGGTGAAATTGAATTAAATGTACATGGCTTTGTCGACACCGACTGGGCTGGAGATCTAGATCGACAGAGGTCAACTAGTGGATATGTATTCAAAATGTTTGGTGGAGAAATAAACTGGATTAGTAAGCGACATGAGGTCATATCCCTGTCAACATCAAAAGTTGAATACATGGAATCCACTCATGGAATAAAAGAAGTAGTATGGATGCAAAGGTTGTGTTCAAGAATCGGGTTTGAGTAGAGATATATGAAGATAAGTTGTGAAAGTCAAAGTGTAATATTTCTGGAAAAGAACCCTTCTTATCATTCTAAGACTAAGTAGATTTATGTACAATACAATTTCATGAGAGACATGGTGGAAATAAACAAGGTGTTGTTGGAGAAAGTAAACACATTGGAAAACATAGAAGACTTTTTGACCAAGTATGTGAGTGTTGTGAAGTTCTCTTGGTGCAAAGAAGCAATGGGAATTGTTTCCCTGGGTCTATGAACGAGATTTCATAGGTCTCCGAGTTTCAGCAAAGAAAACAACAAGTGGTAGAATGTTGGGTTGTTATATTCTTTGCAGTGAAAGTCTAGTTGAGGTGGATAGACTAAAATTTGAAGTCGAAGGTCAAGGTGGTTCGACTGGGTAAAGACAAAGTAAAAGGAATTGACAACAATTCAAAGGTTTAGGCGGTTCGACTGAGGAAATATGAATTTTAATACATTGACAACAAGTCGAAGATCGAGGTGGCTCGACCGGGTAAATTCGAAGAGGTCAACCGACGAGAGGTTGATAGGAGGTTGCATGGAAAATAACTGAAGACCAAATGAAGGGTGACCGGTAGTCGACTACTAATCCTACTTGGTAGTCGACTATAACATAATCCTAAGATTTGTGGGATTTGTAGCCAATGATCTGGGTGGATCTGTAATAGCTTTTGGGCGTCTTTTCTTTAGGGTTTTTCCTATTGTAAATCCTATAAAGAAGGCATGTTGTAATGTTGTAAAAGCTAATATTCAATATGTAATTGTAGAGTGCTATAGGAGGAAATCGGTGGCCACCCACCTATTCAACTGGATCAAAATAGGGGTTTCCACCTTGGAATTTGTTTCTACAGTTTTTCGAGTCCTAAACATTTGGGATCGTTTTAAGGCCCTAAACAATGTTTTTTGGGCATGGCATAGTCACAATGTAGGATTTATCCATACTGTGACAACAAAATGTGTATTCCTCAGATAGACGTTTCCAATGGGCTATCATGCACCCCAAATGGATATCTTATGCAAATGTTACGCCCTTGGGAAGTTGACGTATCAACTACCCCCATCGGGACCTGCAAACCTTTTTGAATTTCATCTTCCGGAGTTAGGGTTTTGAATTTTATTTATGTTAAAAATAAATTTGGAGCCTCATTATAATCATCATCATCTTATTTTGAATGAGCATAGCCATCACATCTCTTCTCAAGATAAGATTCCACCATTATAGTGAGTTCATTCACTCAGTATTTTTATAGTTTATGTACATTTTCGTCATTAATAAAAATTGTGCATTATTGTATCTATGTTCTTCTCGTAATATATCTGTGTATTTACTTATTATATTTCCTCCATTTTTTTCTCAAAATATTTTGTATCAGTGGTATCAAAGCAGGCTAATCCTTTTCATTTCTTAGTGCATGTCCCCGACAAGGTCAGGGTATAGAGAGTTGGGTCTCAAGCTAGTTTCTCTTGAGGAAAATTGTTATCTCCAACCCAAGAGGCCTCCCATGGCGGAATAAAAGAGAGATGAGGGACCAAAATATCCCATCAACTTGTTTCTCTTGGAATCCCTCACGCAACAAAGGAACGAGATGTTGGAGAATTTTTCCCAAAGCCTTCAATGATTACCAACAATAGTAGGTGTGTTTTCGTCAAGTAGTCACTTTGGACACGCTGCCTGGTTCAAGGTACAATTTAATTTTGATATTCTCATATTTGAAGGTTAGATCGATGTGTATTATTTGGAAAAATGGTTGAATTTAATATAATTTTATTTCTTTGTTCACAATTTTTTCGATAGAGAAAATATCACCTTTGTGCTCCTTAAGACTCTCCCCCATGTCAAATATTGGTGGGAAACTTATTGGGAGAAAAATTCCACATGGGAGTCAATAATATTTAGGTCCGAGCCCACTTGGTATTTTTTTATGGATGTGGTCAAGGAGAAATATTACCATGTGGGGAACTATGATAGCCAATACATGAGATGGACCACACTACATCAAGAGAGGAGCCAAACAGTTCTAGAGTTCACAAATATCTTCCATACCTTGTGCACCAAGTTAGGTATCAAATACTCTAAGTGACATCTGGTTCTAAAATACTGTGGGGCTCTACATAGATATATCCAAACCGAAATGAAATTTCTAGACATTTCATCGTTGGGAGTCGCTTATCAATATGTTGTCAAAATCGAGCAGAAATTTAAGCAGCGAAACAAGTGAGAGATAGGGTCTGGAAATTCGCAGCAACCAAAGTATGGTAAAGGCATCTCTAACTCACAAAAAAACCAACATCAATACCACCATTCCAAGCCATAGGAAGACGAAAAATGACACTAGGAAGTGGTGTGACTTCCACAAAATCCATTGTCACAACACCGATGAATGACGCTCAAAACAGTCATTGGTGGCTGAGATTAAAGAAAACGAGTTTATCCTCGACTCGGACTCTGATTCGGTTAATAATAAAAGGATATAGATCATTGATGCAGAACCCACTGCTACTACTACAACCGCAACAACCCAACCATAAGAACTAGATGATCCTAAGGAGGGGGGGCACCTATTCCATTCACAGATGTGGTTGAAGGGTACCTTGCTACATTTTATTGTTGATAGTGGAAGCCAAAAGAAACCCATATCAGCAAAGGTCATCAAGTAGTTGGATTTGTCGACAACACCACACCTGTAGCCATACAACATCAGATGTCTTCGCTAGGGATGATATCTTTGTGTCAGCTAGCAATGTCGCCTATCATACAACATCAAGCCCTTCAAGGATGAGATACTGTGTGATATTTTCCCACTGGAAGTCTATGATTTTTTATTAATCCAGCCAAATATGTGGAAGCGTCATGTTTTTTATAATTCTCTACCCCAGAGCATCATTGTTACTATGGGGGGTCATCTCTACAGGATACCGGAGGTAGTTTTGACTACTATCCCGACAAAAAAGTGTCACAAAGTAATATCTCATACCGCAAATTTTATCCTCTTCACGATATATTCGGAATAGAAGGACACTACAATAATTTCATCGTCAGCCCAAGACCCTTCTATCCAATAGAAACATATCAATAAGATTGTAGAAGAGAACCAATATATTCATACTTCACCTATAGGGGTTCCTCCACACTATCTAGTCAAACAAAGTTATAACAAATCCCTTCATGCTCTTCATGTTGCATATTCACCAAAAGGGTCCTCCCACACTTAGTAAGTTCATGCAGATATCTTGGGTGAATGGATCCAACCCCTTGAGCAATAGGTTCATAACAACCTTCAACAATATAAGTAGGACAACTTCTTCAGCAAGGCAAGCAGTTCACCAAGGTTTAGATTCAAAAAAAGATTCCCCATATTCCACGGGAACTTGACGGAATGGAGACCATTGCTTCCTAAGGGGGAAATAATGATCCAAGTGGAAATTGGTGTCCACCCACCTATTCCACTGGCTCAAAATAGGGGTTTCCACCTTGATAGTTTTTTCTACAATTTTTCGAGTCCTAAACTTTCAAGACCGTTCCGAGGCCCTAAACAGCGCTTTTCGAGTGTGGCACAGTCACACGATAGTATTTATCTAGAGTGTGATAGAAAAAAAAAGTATTCCTCAGATATACCTTTCTAGCAAGATATCGTGTGCCACAAATAGAGTTCATATGAAAAATTTACGCCCTTGGGAAGTTGACGTATCAACTACCCCCATTGGGGCTTACAAACCTTTTGGCGTTTCATCTTTCGGGGTTAGGGTTTTGGATTTTCTTTATATTAAAAAGGCCTTTGGAGCCTCATTGTAATCATCATGATCTTCTTGTGAATGAGAGTATCCATCACATCTCTTCTCAGAGATAAGATGCCACCATTCTAGCAAGTTCATTCACTCTGTATTTTTACAGTTTCCATACATTTTCGTCATTAATAGAAATTTTGCATTAATGTATCTCTGTGTTTTTGGAAATATATATGTGTATTTACTTATTATATTTCCACCTTCATTTCATTCTAAAAATAATCCATATCATAGAGATTATTGGTCATGCAAATGTAAGCCGAATTGGCTACAGGGTTGTTCTTATGTAAAGCAAGGTATGATGTTGATTGTGTCTTAGGTGTGGACCAAGGTTAGGAATGCAACCTTTTATTTTGAATCAATAAGACAACAAGAGAGCAGAATGCTCAAATAATATTGGTTTTCCCGGTTTGGATTTCCAAGGTAAAATCTATGTGTATTGTGTGTTTGCTTTGTCATTTACTATCTTGATTAAATATTTCTTCCTCTCTTATTCTAGGTTTACCATGGAAGTTTTTCTCATTTCCTAACAAATACTTCATTAGATAATGACTTCAACTTCCTCATGGAGTTTCTCAAAGAATAATTGAAACAATGTCTTATTACATTTTTCAATGACAATGAAGAGCACTTGTCAACTATCGAACAAATGCAAGTGTAATGCAAAGAAATAGAGGGCCACATTTTTTCACTTCAAGCTAAGAAAGAAATCACCATCCAAGTAATAAAGAATTGTATTGATAATTGGGTCAAGAACTCCTTGCAACAAATAATTTGTTAACCCAGAATAGTCACCACAGATAGTTTCTTCAAAAAATCCCAAAGAAAGAAATGTTACGAAGGCACATACACAACAACAAAATACAAATGAGTCTAATAGAATATTTGAATCTTGGTAAGTAGTTTATTCTTTGTGTCTGATTCTGCTATCCTTTTCTTTTGTTGACTTGGTAATTGCTAAGAATTATTCGTGTTATGTCCCTTATGGACTTAACACTGGTTTCTAACTATCTGCCTCTCTTTCTTCCAGGAAGACAATTATATTTGTTTAGCTTGTCGAAGAACTCTTTAGCATAGATGGCTTGTGATTTTCCAGGCTTTGAGTTTAAAACTGAATTTTCAAGTGTATTTTCACTCTTTATGATTTTTCAATGGAACATCATGTTAAGTTCTATGCATATGTGGTACTTTACTTCCATTATGTGAAATGATATTTTGGCTTTTATACTTTTTCAAAAGGATTATGTAAAAGACAACTGCGTACTTTTTTTGTTTCCCAAAGAACTGTTTTGGCATAGATGGCCACTAATTTTCAACCCTTTGAGTTTTAAACTAAATAGTTAATTATGTGTTCATTGTTTATGATTTTTCAATAAATATCATGTTAAGTTCTCTACATATGTGCATATTTACTTTCATTCCTCACAATGTTATTTTGAACTTTATTCTATCATTTGTAAATTTTATAGCATATTGTGAATACTCAATAGAATACAGCCTTGTCCTTTCTCATATCTTTCTTTCTTTGTGAATATTTACTTAAGAACCCAACTACATTGTCAGGTTTCGTTTCAGTTGTCTATCATGACAATTTATGTTGATCGATTTAAAACACATAAAAATTGAAAAGCATTTTCCCTGCTCCATTGAACATTGTTCAGTGGACCAACACTTTCCCCCATAGTGTTGTTTTCCATTCGTGTTATTTACAAACCAATTTTACTATTATGTTGGAACATCAACAATTACTCTTCTTTTGCATTGTATTTGATATGTTCAGTTCTCTATACATTGTCTTTTCTAAGCTTTGGTTGAAAAAATACTTTTCCTATTAAGTTGGAAGTTTGACAATATTGTTACTTTTGCACTATGTTTCATGTCTTATGTCATCTACACATTGTATTTTATGAACTTTGGAAAAAAAACAGTCATACCAGTAATCACTTCTTGATATGATACTGAATTTCAAGAGTCTACACAAGCAAAATATGTTGTACAGGGAACTCGAACATAACTTCTTTATGCATATCTTTCACATTGCTTCGATCACATCCTTGGATTGGTGCACTCTACATTGCCTCTCCACATCTCCATCTCCGCAATCTCTTTACAAAGTGTTAGCACTGAGAATCACCCTCGGACTGTAAGAGGATAAGCCCAATACCCATAAAAATGTAAATGGATTAAAATGGTTTGAGTAGGTGGATCAGCAAGACTTTAAAGAAAGGAAGATACAACAAATATCATTGCAGATCAGTGATGGACCATTGGGTTATGGAGTCACAAACAGTTTTCTCATTGAAGGCATTTAAGCTCCCTATCAGACAAAATATTTTCTTAATGATGAAGAGAAGAATAAGAGAATAACATAAAGATGAATAATCACTATGCAAAGATCCTCCCCATAAAGAGAATAGACGTGTCTAAATAATAAACAATGAAACATGGGAAAGATGACAACAGATCCTCTATCACCTTAGGAGTCCATAAATCAAAGATGCTACGTCTAGACAAGAAGAAAAACAAAAAGTGTCTGAGTGATAAATGATGAAACATGGGAAAGATGACAATAGATCCTCTACCACCTCAAGAATCCATAAATCAACAATGTTACATCCAGAAAAGAAGAAAAACAGAAAGTGTCTGAGTGATAAATGATGAAACATGGGAAATATGACAACAGATACTCTACCACTTCAGGATTCCATAAATCAAAGATTATACATCCAGACAAGAAGAAAAAAAGTAAGTGTCTGAGTGATAAATGTTGAAACATGGACAAGATGATAGAAGATCCTCTACTGCCTCAGGAATCCATAAATCAAAGATGCTACATCCAGACAAGAAGAAAAACAGAATTGAAACATAGAAGACAGTCTCATGAAACAACTCATATGAATATTCAATAACAATACCATTTATAGCTACATTCCCCTTGGCTTACAAACTGAAATACACCATCATAAATGTTTCTCAAAACCTATTCTGGTCTCGGGCCTGAACCCCCTTCTTCCCCTTTTTACATCTCATTCATGTGATGTATTTATACTCAAAATAGTAGACATGTCTTTCTTCTTGGGTGTTTCTTCTCCAATGTTGTGTGTCTTATCTTGTATGTCATGTTCCTTCTGTCAGAAGGAAACTCTGGTCAGTATGGGCTTGCAGGAAAAACTTCCCTCTGTGGTACCTCGGGCTGACAGTCTTCTATCTCCATGGCCAGACCCTCCATACTTTCTAATTACTGAGTGAGTCGAGGTTTCAACCACTAGTCCTTTCTTTTATTAACTGAATCCTCAGGATCGGGAAGAGGCTTAACGCCTAGGGGGCTACCACGTGTTGCTCTCAGATTTCATGTTATATAAGCACATGATTGTGGGGCCTTCAAAGGCGGTTTTGATCCACACTGATTTTGATCCCACAATTCACCACCTTCCTCCATGTAGATCTTTCTCTACACCATGGTTTATATTGCGGGACCGCTCAAGAATTTTATCATTCGAGCATTTCTCGTCCCCGCAATGAAGTGTCGTCATCAATATGGTCACAATCTATGATCTGGGAAGCCCTTCTTTTGTTGCCACACGTCTCTCTTGGATGGACCATGTTTCCTGTTGCAAATATCAATGGTTCACAATTACTTCGGGAGTTCAGGCTTCGGGCCTTTTTAATGCATAGCTCTTACAATCCTCCAAAGTGTCGTATCTCCGAAGTGAGAGATATTCCTCCATGTGTCCTCTTGATTTGGAAGGCCGAGATTCACTTCAGGAATTCAGGAAATTCTTGATGTAGTGCTTCGCTTCATAAACCTTCCAAAGTGCTAAGTCTCTGGAGTGTTAGATCTGTCGACGCATGTCCTTAGCCTTCA
This sequence comes from Picea engelmannii, assembly GCA_009831015.1. Lineage (NCBI taxonomy): Eukaryota > Viridiplantae > Streptophyta > Pinopsida > Pinales > Pinaceae > Picea > Picea engelmannii. The sequence continues at coordinate 2,506,813 of ML776559.1, read as the reverse complement.
ATGGCTCAGATTTATTTCGTGACTTCGGACCTTCCGGTGATACTATTGCAAATATCAATGGTTATTATTGATTTGAGATCAACAGTCCATAATTACTTTGAGAGTTCGGGCTTCAGGAGTTTTCCTTCTTCTTTCTTGCGCAATCCTACGAAGTGTTGTATTTTTTAAGTGTTATATTTGGTGATGCGTGTCCTCAGCCTTCAATGGCTCATATTTACTTTGGAAATTCAGACCTTCCAGTGATACTACTGCAAATATCAATGGTTCTTGTTGATTTGAGATCAACGGTCCACGATTACTTCGTGAGTTCGAGATTCGAGAGTTTTCCTTCTAATTTCTCGCACAATCCTCCGAAGTGTTGTATTTCTGAAGTGTTAGATCTGGCGACGCATGTCCTCGGCCTTCAATGGATCATATTTACTTCAGGACTTCGAGCCTTCCAGTGATACTGCTACAAATATCAACAGTTCACAATTACTTCAGGAGTTTAGGCTTCGGGTATTTTCCTTCTGCTTGCCCACGCAATCCTCTGAAGTGTTGTATTTACGAAGTGTTAGATTTGGCGATGCGTGTCCTCAGCCTTCAATGGCTCAGATTTGCTTAGGGACTTCGAGAATTCTATCTAGTTGCTAATCCTTGTGCAATTTTGTCATTTTGAATACATGTGAGCCGCTGATATGAATTGCTCATGGGATCTTCGTCATTGAAAAATGAACCCGAGCGCTGCTTTCATTTCAGCCCAAAATAGACTGCTTTTGAATGCTATTCTTTGTGATCATGGTTTTCACCTATATCAACAAAGGACTTGGACAACAAGGGTCTTAACAACAATTACATGTGACCCTTGACAACTTCATGTGATAACATGGGCTCCATAGGGGATGGCATGCTCCCTTTGAGTTGCCAACAACAAGCAGTTTTAGTGCCTTAGCTTTTGGGTTACAGAGTCGAGCTCATATACATTTTGTTGAAGAAAGTAGGCTAACATGTACACTACTCAAATTAAAATAAAATAAATACACATTCTCCAGAAGGCTATTATTTATGTACAATCCTAAACGAACTGATTTTTACAATGCGCTAGGTGAAAACAAACTTCCACCAGAGCCACTCAGGTAACTTTGTAACGAAAAAAATTCTTATTCTGCCACTGATCAACAAGAGATAATAAAGTTGTGACAGAAAATTAATTACATCGTTCAGATTACCTCCCAATGTTGAAGGTATGACAAAGCTTGAAGGCTTCAATGCATTGAGGAAATGCAACTCCATGTACTCCCCTATAGGGTCATAGAATAGGTGATAAGACTTACTGGGTTGATAACTGCAAGATACTAGATATATAAAATATGCAGAACAGAAACGAAATGCTAGAAATAATAGAATAACAGTAAAATATCCAGCATAATCTTCACAATACACAGAAATGATTCACGAAATAGCAACAGAAATAGCACTTTGAATCAGATAGCAATGTTC